>JARYGA010058567.1:0-29806 GCA_030545235.1 Helianthus tuberosus | reverse complement strand
AGAGACAGAGCAACGGTTGTAGGATAGACTAGGTTTTGAAGAACATTTGGATCTTCAGTTCTAAGTTCTTCCAGCTTTTTGTAGGTCTCAACTATCTTCAGTTTAGACCATTTGGCAATGGATCTAGCTGGACCATAACCAGCAGCCACAAGCTCTGCTCTCATTCTTTTAAACTTCAATGCATCATCTGAATCCACTGTTTTGACTTTCTTCCAATTAGGTGGAGTTGGCTTTACCAGAGGATCATTGCGCATTTTTGTGATTCTGTCGATCTCTTCTCTAAGAGCATCTGCTGACCAGTCTTTGAATTGATCTTCAGTTGCATTATAAGGTTTGTACTTCATAATGTGTCCAACATAATCATCCCTCAATTGCATCTGAAGTTCAGAAATTACTGGCCTCTCAGACATGGATTTACTCAGGTCCCTAGCATAGTCTTCAAGTTTTATGACTTTGCTAAGCTGAAATGATAAGAACCTCTGGTATTCCCTATCATCCATCCCTATGCTGTTCTCTCTTGCTATAACCTCAGCCTGTGATACTTTTCATTTCAGATACTAATCTAAGTTTTGAGGCTTCTTATAGCCATAAAGAGATGGGAAGGATCTTTTAGATGGATCCTCTATTGTGAAGAATGATTCAATTTCACCTTTAACAATGACTAACTCCAGAGGATATTGAGCTTCCAAAGGAATGACTGATGGTAGTGTAGCAATTGGAAGAGATGAAGTAGGTTCTCTGGGTGGAAATGATGAGGATGGACTGTTTTAAATGGAGGCAGATGATACAGGGATTGCTGATCTAATCTCCTCATCATCTTCTAACACAATATGAGTTTTTCTCTTACGTGTGGACATGATTTCTGGTGAAGGAGAACGTTTTAGTAGTGAAGATGAATATATGAGAAATCTTTGTGACGTTGGAGGTGGTTGGTGTAGTGAAAATGATCATGGCAGATGTTTGACAAACTTCTGCTGAAACAACTGGTGTCCCAGCAACTGTTTGGCTAACATCTGCTGATACTTTTGTTATATCAGCATCTATTGACAGAATGGGTGATGATGGTGTTGAAGCTATTTTGTCCTTCTTTTGTGGTGGTTTTTTTAGAAGGTTTGGATTTAGATTCAGCAGAGGGTACAATTTCTGTAGGGTTAGCTTTTGAATCTGGTGGAAACTTTCTCAGTGAATCTTTCTCCCCCTTTTTGGCATCATCATCATCTTTCTCAAAGATTGATGTAGGGGTGGAGCCAGTAAGTTTCAACAGATGTTCCTTAATGTTCATAACGTCTGCTTGTGTGTCTTTATACCTAGCATCAACCAAATTTCTGATAAATTCCAAACTGAAATTGTAGTTACTTTCAGCCAAATTCCTCTGAGCTTGAAGGATGGGTTGCATAGAATTCCAAAGCTCATTGGCAATTTCCTGTGTGGTAGGTTGACTTTTAAAAAGCTCTATCATCTGCTTCATCAATTCTTTCATTTCAGCAACATCTGTTTCAATGGTAGACACTCTAACCGTCAAATCCTTATAACTTAATTCATCACCTACTTTAATAGGATCATCTGAATTCCCACTTGTAGTGGTTGTATTTGTTTTGATAATAGGAGAAGACTCCATATCACCAGAAACAGATGCCCCTCTTTCTTGGTTCTAGGGACTTCCCACTGAAGCAGATATTATAGTTGTAACCTCATCAGTGGTTGCCTTCAAGGGAGTTGATGTGTGCAAAATGCAACATATAAATTACATCAATTGTGGCATAACACTAACCCTTTTTAGTACTAATGTTGGAAAAAGTGTGTTTTTGTCTTCCTTTTGTATTTTCAGGATTAAATGAGCTCAAATTAACAAAAGAAGCAAAAAGGCAGCTAAATCTAACATAAATACAAGAAAAGGAACAAAAGTGGCATGCCCGACCTCCCCGAAAGCATCTTCCCAAGCAAAACAAGAGAATAGAAGGCTGAACACGCCCCGTGCTCAGTGAACATAGGGGCGTGCCCAAGTGTCAGCATAAAAGACAAAGTTGTAGAAGCTTCCATCGCCCACCACGGGGCCGTGCTCAGTGGACACGGGGCCGTGGTCAACTATAAGATTCGCAGAATCCAGGAAAATCTTGATAGTACAGATATGCTTCTGCACACGGGGTCGTGCCCAGCGGACACGGGGCCGTGGTCAACTAATGCAGACAAAAGCAATTAATAAAGACAGAGAAGAGGATGGACACGGGGCCGTGCCCAACGGACACGGGGCCGTGCCCGAGCTTCTGTTCAGCCTATAAATAGGAGTGCTTGGCTCAAGCTCAAACCATCCCTTGGCACACCACCTCTCTCACACTTCGCCCACCACCCACCACCACCATAACACCATCATCCACCACCATCATCCATTGTCCATCATAGAGTGTGTGAGTCGTCTCGGGATCCAAGATTGATCGTAAGAGTTCTTGACAATCAAGACCATGTTTGCCTAAGTCTCTTACATCACTTGGTGAAGACAAAGTGTCTAGTGTAATACTTTTTATTTTTAATCTTTTCGCACTTTTTACTTGGTTATGTATTAATGACTTTAATAACTAGTTTCTTATGTTGAAGGTGATTTTTCCTTATCGTTTGTCCGTGGTGTCTTGGCATTATTTTACTGTCTATATAAAATAAAAGATTTTCGCCATTCATATCTCCACGGTCTATATGGAGGTATGTTGGTTACCTGGTCGGGGGTTAAGGGAACGGTTTGGTAAGAGTCTTGCCTTATTCAGTGTATAGATCCTGCAAGGACCTGGGTCAAATTTAGTAGGACCTCCTTCAATACTTAACGGTATTGGATGGCGGGGGTCCAAACTCTTTGACCCCCTCATATGTAAGCTACTATTAATACAATAACCCGGCTATTTAGGACTGTATCCCTGCTGACCCAGACTACTTAGCCGAGGGTAACGTCGCCTTCAAAAGAGGGGACTACCATAATATGCATTAATAACTTAATTAATTATCTTTCAATAATCCGACCCTTTAGGATTGTATCCTTGCTGACTCAAACTACTGGGTTGAGGGTAACGTCACCTTCAAAAGAGGGGCCTACTACAATAACTAAGATAATCTCTTAAAAAGTGCAGAAATAATCAAAGGTTACACTATACATGAGTCGGAACCAAGTGATTCATCTTGTCTATCTGTTTTATTTTTATTTTTATTTTTATTTTCAACATTTTAGTTAGTTTTTATTTTTCTAGTTTAAAACCTTTTTTCTAACTTTTTGATTTGATTAGACATTGAGGATAAACCGGTACTAAAAGCTCTTGTGTCCTTGGACGACCTCGGTATCTTACCAACACTATACTACGCTCATGATGGGTGCACTTGCCCATATGTGTGTTTAGTGTTAGTAAGTATCGTGTTTTATAAATTTAAAACTCGGCTAAAAAAGTGTAAAAGGGCTTAAAATATACTTAAACTTATATATACACTTCACACGCATCAAGTTTTTGGCGCCGTTGCCGGGGACACAAGGATTTTAAGAAAGTTAGGAATCAGCGGCCTAATCATTTTTATTATTTTTCTATTTTTTTAGGATTTTTCTTAGTTTTTCAGCTTCTGTAGAACTCAGCACGGGTCGTGCCTGCTGAACACGCCCCGTGCCCAATCATTGGAACTGGCAATCCTGTTGTCACACCCCAACTTTCCACGTTTCACCGGTGGGCCCGGTAGGGGAGTATCGTGATGTAGTTGATATCATCATAGTCAAACAACACAATATATAAATGCACAGCGGAAGCAAAAGATAATTATATTACATTCCGAATATAAAGTAATATCAAAGTATTACAACGGAAAGTAAAGGATCTACAGGCGGATCAAATAAAAGAAACTGTTCAACAGACTTCAGGCATCTAGAACTTGCAAGATTCCTTATTAACGCCCTGAGCTTCCAGCCAATTACGTTCAGTACCTGTCACTTAACCTTTTTGGAAAATACGTCAGTTTACACTGGTAAATACAATTAACTGACTCATTTTGGAAAAGAGTTTAAAAAATTGATTTGAATGCACGAGGCACAAAATATCTTTTATAACTGGATTAAAATGCACAGAGGCAAAATTAATCTTTTATACTTGGGACAATTTTATTAATAAAAATCTTGTATCCGATTTACATGGTTGTCCAACATTTAGGGCCGGTGATTATACAATACAAGCCGGACAAGATTAATCGACACACCACAAATAAAATCTCACAAGAAGATACCCTTACGAGTGAGTATACGTTTTACATATGCAACAGGAGGTGTTTTGTCTACACCTTGTGCTTACGTCGTGGCCATTCACTTTTTAAAATGAGCCAAGGATATCCAGGACACGGTCATTAACCCCCAATGTTACTTGTTATCAATCAATACAGATTAAAACGGGATTATGCAATTTAATCATCTCCGATTAAAAGGTTTCTACACCCGACCAAGCGGTATTTTTATAATACCGTATCCCAAGCCCGTATAAGGGAAAATAAGTTAAAAGTATTTACCTGAGCTAGCAATGCAATTTATACTCAGCCGTATATTCTAATCAGCAAGCACAAGTACTTCTACTGGGGCTCTCAATCTGGAACGAAGGTTTTATTAACCTATTAAATTCCTAACGGGTCTTATTTAAGTCGTAACTTAGACCGGTTAGTTTTTAAGGAAAGGTTTACGGTTCAAAATGCATGATTAAGCGAAGACCGGAATAGGATGTGATTTAGACCCGACAAGTTTGGAGGCTTGTATAATATGGGTAAACTAAACACATTCTGGATTTTTGAGATAAAAACGATAACGTTTGACCCGTTTCGGCTAATTTATGCAAACTAGTTACATAAACCGAACCGAACGCGAATAACGCATGACGGGTAATCATGAGAGTCATATACAGGTTTCCTAAGTTAATTATGCCTCAAATATGTTGTGACATCAGTAAGATGTCTTTCATTATGCCCAAAACGTATTTAAACACAAACTAGGCCTCGTAGGGGTAGTTTGGTCATTTAAAAGGTTATAAAAGAGTTTAAGTATTTACCTGAGTTACAGGTCTGGTATAATCAGCGAAAATACTTATTTTGATAAGTTATAACAGTAGGATGAAGTATATATGTGAAATTTATCTATTATAACCAAACTATGCACCGAAGGGGCATTTTGGTAATTTCACATAAGCCGTAAAGCTCAAAACTGAAGTCTGAGTTTATCAACCTTTGCTTACTATTAAAATATTATAATTTGCCTCAAATATCAGTAGGTATCAACCCTTGTATGTTTAAAATAGTTTAAGTACATACTATGCGTTAAAAACGCTTAAAAAGGCGATTAAAGGCCATTTCCGGGTTCGATACTTAAATCTGATATTTTTATATTTCTAGAAGGCTTAAAATAATTTATTTATCATATGTGATCAGTAGCAAAAGGTTTGGAGTCATTTAGATATGTAAAACTCATTTTATGGCCCGTAAGGGCAAAACCGAAAATTACCGGATTAAGCCTACTACTACTAGTTATGCTCAGCCTAAATTTATTAAAAATCTTTAAAAATCCCAAAATAATATATTACATCAGTGGGTAAAAGATTTGATATCAAAAAGTATGTTTAAGTAGGCTATACGCTAAATACGCCGTTAAATTAACATAAAGCTTTAATTTTACGCTAACGAGCATAACTCTTAACCTACACCTCAAACTGATGTCAAGTTTTGCATACAAGTTTAAATATCAGTATTTAAAGATTCTACTCTTTTACATTTCCAAAAATCACTTTTTAAGGTAATAAGGGCATAATGGTCAACATATGAGCAATTAACAGAAACGCGTAAACGAATGGGTCAATCAATGAACCAACCACAGAGGGTTATGCTAACATGTAGCCTGGTCCTAAGGAAGCTCTAAGGCATTTCCAAATCATACTAAAGCGGGTTAGAACTGAAGTCAAAGCTTTGCGACTTTCGGTTCCGAACCGGGTCTATACATTAAATTGTCGGGTTGAACATGTTTAGACATGTTCTTACACTAATTACCAAGTTATATTAATGATCAATTAGGTTGTATGTGTTCTATATTGCTAATCATGCATAAATTAGACTTTAAACATTCTGTTGACTTTTTAAGTACAAGTTTGACCCGACATTAGACCTAGTTAGATTGGGAATCAAGGGGAACCCTTTTGAGGGTTTATTACCCACATAATTACCAACTCATAACAACTTTCAATTCGACAAATCACTGAGCCATCAATGATTAATCGTTAAGTCAACCGTTAACTACGACGGTTTGACTTTTAAGCGAAAACTAAGCTAAAACTTAATTAAGAAAGGTCAAGCAAACTTACAAGTGTCTAATGCACGACTAGGGAGGCTTGGGGTCTGATCTTTAGCTCCAAAAAGCTACAGAGATGATCAAATGATGAGTGCAAGAATGTTGCAAACTTGGAGGCCTTATATAGTGATCAAGACACCACAAAGTGTTGACACACAAGTCTACAACCATCCACAACTCATCAACACATGTCCTAGATGTTCTAGGGGTTGTTTAGGGGCCAATCTTGAAGAGGCAAGTCGAATTAATGGGGTTACAAGGGCTGTGGCAGACAAAGAATCAAAGAAGATCAATTTCTGTCCAGACAAGGCAGTGGCGTAGCGCCACTGCATGAGCACTTAGTGCTCGCGCTACGCGAGCCCCTAGGGTCATCCAACAAAACTTTCATTAATTGCAGTTTTGGTCCCTGGCCCTTCTAAAGGTCGTTTTCATGTCTTGTTCTGCACATTGAGCCCTTGAAATTATCATATAAGGGCTTTAAGACATTTACCCACTTTGTTAAGTCCCCGGTTAACTTAATTGTTACCCAAAAAGGCCGAACTTTCGACGTTGACGCTTTAACCCCTCGCACACGAATTTGATCATAACTTTCTCATACGGTAACGAAACTTTACGAAATTTTTATCGTGCATTCTAGTGAGCATAATTAATCGTTACAAGGCTTCGGGTTTGTCAAAAGGTCACTCAGAGGTATAAATTAAACATGTTGACATATTTAACCCCTGTAGTTTGTAATCTCTCACTTTTTGCTTCGTATGATCCATGATTTATTCGTTTGAAGGTATGAGCATCATGTAGGGTTAATATACAATATATTTATTCACTGTTGATATTTAGAACTCGTATATTCACATACTTTCCATGATTGTCAACTTAAATCTTTTTATAATATTCTTTCACACGTCTACACATTTGACACGTGTCTGCACATTATAGGACGTGAATTTTCGAGGTGTTACACCTGTTTTAAGTCAGACAGTAAGCTGAACACGGGTCCATGCCCACTCAACACGCCCCCGTGCCCAAGATTCAGTTACTGAAAACAGAACCGTAAGATCCAGACAGTTGGTAATTTCTGACACAAACATGAGTGATACTGATAATTTTTACCTTCGGCACTCTTATGGTATGTGGTGTCAAATATGTGGTGGTTCCCATAAGGAATTAGAATGTTATTTTATAAATTATAAGCCCCACTATATAGACCCATCGTTTTCCTGTATCCTTAAGAGGGGCGAAAGTAAAAATAATCCCTATCTCTCCCTCGAATGCTCTCAGCCGGATTTTCTAGGAGAAATGCTTCTTGACGAAGTATTTCAATTAGAAGATCTAATTCTTAATTGGTTAAAAGAACTTAGGATAGATTTCAATAATTTATCTCAAGACGATAACCAAGAAGAAGTGTTGGGATCGCATTCAAACAACTTCGTTGTTCCCAACGATACTTCTAACTCTAGTGAGGACTTGAGCGATAGTCGTCCCTGTGTCGATTGTGCCGTGAAGGACTCCCTATCGACTTCGTTCGATGCATACATTGACTTGAGCGATTCGACATACACCTTCTTTAACGAGAGCCCGGAAAAGGGTTGGACTTGTCCACCTTCATATAGCATAGGAATCACCCTCACCGACAACCTCTTGCGTTCTCGTCTCAATCTAGAACAATTAAGGTATCTTCGGCACTTTGGGGTTGTTCCATCCAGTAAGGAACCGCCCGATCCAGAAAAGTTCCTTAGAAAATAGATGAATTCCATGTGACAGGTTCTAGACACGGGGCCGTGTCCAGGTCAACATGCCCCCGTGTCCACCGAAAGATTCCCTTCTGACTTTTTGTCAGAATACGGACAAAACGTGTCAGGATCTTGCCTGTACACGGGGCCGTGTCCAGCATGTTGTCGTTTTCTATAAATGCAGCCAAGAATCCTGCACATTTGGACCATCCAGGGACAGAGATTTGAAAGGATTTTCTCACCTACCATCCTAGGTATGTTCTAAAAGAATGTTCTAACAAACATCTTGTCCTTTCCTCTTTTATCCATTTCCTTCTTCTTCATCTTTCTTGCAACAACACCTCCATTGAAGCTAAATTCAAAGCTTTATGGTGATGTTTGTTAAGTTTTTGTTCAAAGAATCTTGTTAAAAATAAGTTGCACAACATGGTTTTAAATTATTTCTGCTCAAAAACGCTTCATAAGCTGGAAAAATAATTTGAAACTCCGAGATTCCTTGTTCTAAAACACTGTAGAAAGCTGAACACGGGGCCGTGCTCATTGAGCACGGGGCCGTGTCCGTCGTACTGTTTCATTAAAAGTGAACTATTTTTGGTTTGTTTTTGTAGAATGTCTAGCCAAAACAGCGGAACCTCTTCTGCGCACTCCAGAAACAGTCGAAGGGAAAGAAGGTCATCAATTGAAGCAACTCTCGTACGATACGTAATGGCGTTACGTGAAGCTCTTGACGAGATGACTTCGGTAGAGGAGGTCCTAATAGACCGTATAAATTATTTTATGGTAGGGCTGGAAAACAGTTTACAAGAAATTAACCTCTTGCACCAGAGGTTAAACATTCTTGTAACACCTCCCATGGAACCAATCCTCCCTCAAGAGTATTGGAACCTAGCACTTGGAATCCACAATCCTACTAGGTGGGATGACATTCCAGCGGAGCATCCCCTTGAAGATCTACAAGAAGTCCCGGTGGAAGTTGTACCTCCTCAAACTAACGCCAATGAACCCGCCTTCCTTCTCCCAAGGGAGATCGAAGAATGGCTCGCCGACGTATGAGGAGCCCTTGCCCAAGGAAAAGAAGTTTTCATGACACATCTAACCAAGAGAATTATCTTTTTGTAAATTTTGCTAGTAAAATAAAGTGTAGGCTAGAACTTCTTGATTTCTTGTGTTTCTTTGACCTACTTATCTAGAATTTCATTTTTACGATTATTATGTAATTCTCTATGACTTAATGAATGATGGTTTTAGTTAATTTGGTGTTTGGATGGTGTTGAAAGGAATAAAACACACTCTGGATGGCAAAGGAAACAAGGGAAACTTGAACCAGCACCCCATGCAGAAAAACGGGGCCATCCGACAAAATTTCTTCATTACAGTAAGTTCAGCACGGGCCGTGTCCGCCCAACATGGCCCCGTGCTGCACAGTCTGCAGAATTACCCAGTTCAGGTAAACTGGACACGGGTCGTGTTTACCCAACACGCCCCCGTGTCCAGGCTTCTGTTTCTTTTTTTTTTTTCAATTTTGTTACTGGCACTTGAACACGGGGCCGTGTCCAACGCCCAGTAACACAATTTTATTGCTTTTTCACACCTTTTTACACATTCAATCAACCTAAAAACTTATTTTTGGGACACAATGAGGACAATGTGTAATTTAAGTGTGGGGGGGGGGGGGGGGATGCTAAAACCTTGAATCTTGCAAGTCCTAAATACAAGCCTTACACAAAACTCTATTGGAACCGCTAATCACCCCAAATTTTTTTCAAAATTTTTTTACTTGTCTAGGTTTAACTTGGGAATTTCAAATTCTAAAAAGGTTATATTTTTACAAAAATTTACAACCGATAGCGTCGTGATAAAAAGAACCAACATAAGAAAATTATGAAAAGGCATGGCAAACTTAGTTAAAATTTGATTATATATACTTGATCGCATGAAAACCCATTCCCACAAAAGTGAGTTTTGAGCCTTTATTGAGCATACAAATACATATCATTAAACTAAATGCTCATTTTTCATTTCTTGTGTGAATAGCCGCTTGGTTCTCACGACTCTAGAACTTGCCACGACAATGCATTCCCGGTCCTTACCAACTTAAACCCGAGTAAGTAAATGATGGAGGCATTAGGACTAACCCTTTTTATTTCTACACCATTATTTTTCTTTTTTTTTACCACCTACCCAAGATCCCCCTAGTTAACCCCTTTGAGCGTAAACCTTTTCATTTCTTAACCCAAACAAAACACCCTTTCACCCACCAAAACCTTTTTATTTTTAACCCTTTGTTTTAGTGACAATCTCGGTTTTTCGTATGACTTTCAAAAACAAAATGTGTGTTGATGATGAAGCAAAAGAAATAAACAAGCAAGTTCATCAAAAAAATAACTTTGTTTAAATTATGGCTTCATCAAAATAAAAAATGCAAAAATAAAAAGTCTTACGAAAACCGATGTTTTTTACGCTTTTCGCCCTTTTCTACTAACCACTAACCCAACTACCTACCTTTAACCCAAGCCTAACCCTTCACCTAAAAGTCCTCTTGATATTTACAAAGATATATAGTTAAAAAGGAGGAGGATTGATTGCTTGGCAAGCTTATGGTAGGAGAAAGTTCCATGCCGCTCTCGAGTGATTCACTAAAATACACCTTCGGCCGAGTGTTGAGTGATCCCCCGTGAGGTATGTGAACTTGTATATAAATGGAATTTTAAAGAAGCATGTTATGCCCTAATAAGTTATTTATCTTATGAAAAGTTTTAAATAAATCATGACGAATAGGATTGTAAATAAATAAAAATAAAACTTAGTAAAGAATCTTGGAAATCCCGACACTCTATGACAAGCCCAAAAACCTTCTCTTCTACCCATTCCATTTGGGAGTGTAAAGCCACATTATAAAGAGTTTTGCTTGAGGACAAGCAAAGATTCAAGTGTGGGGGTATTTGATGTGTGCAAAATGCAACATATAAATTACATCAATTGTGGCATAAAACTAACCCTTTTTTAGTACTAATGTTGGAAAAACTGTGTTTTTGTCTTCCTTTTGTATTTTCAGGATTAAATGAGCTCAAATTAACAAAAGAAGCAAAAAGTCAGCTAAATCTAACATAAATACAAGAAAAGGAACAAAAGTGGCATGCCCGACCTCCCCGAAAGCATCTTCCCAAGCAAAACAAGAGAACAGAAGGCTGAACACGCCCCGTGCTCAGTGAACACGGGGGCGTACCCAAGTGTCAGCATAAAAGACAAAGTTGTAGAAGCTTCCATCGCCCACCACGGGGCCGTGCTCAGCGGACACGGGGCCGTGGTCAACTATAAGATTCGCAGAATCCAGGCAAATCTTGATAGTACAAATATGCTTCTGCACACGGGGTCGTGCCCAGCGGACACGGGGCCGTGGTCAACTAATGCAGATAAAAGCAATTAATGAAGACAGAGAAGAGGATGGACACGGGGCCGTGCCCAACGGACACGGGGCCGTGCCCGAGCTTCTGTTCAGCCTATAAATAGGAGTGCTTGGCTCAAGCTCAAACCATCCCTTGGCACACCACCTCTCTCACACTTCACCCACCACCCACCACCACCATAACACCATCATCCACCACCATCATCCATTGTCCATCATAGAGTGTGTGAGTCGTCTCGGGATCCAAGATTGATCGTAAGAGTTCTTGACAATCAAGGCCATGTTTGCCTAAGTCTCTTACATCACTTGGTGAAGACAAAGTGTCTAGTGTAATACTTTTTATTTTTAATCTTTTCGCACTTTTACTTGGTTATGTATTAATGACTTTAATAACTAGTTTCTTATGTTGAAGGTGATTTTTCCTTATCGTTTGTCCGTTGTGTCTTGGCATTATTTTACTGTCTATATAAAATAAAAGATTTTCACCATTCATATCTCCACGGTCTATATGGAGGTATGTTGGCTACCTGGTCGGGGGTTAAGGGAACGGTTTGGTAAGAGTCTTGCCTTGTTCAGTGTATAGATCCTGCAAGGACCTGGGTCAAATTTAGTAGGACCTCCTTCAATACTTAACGGTATTGGATGGCGGGGGTCCAAACTCTTTGACCCCCTCATGTGTAAGCTACTATTAATACAATAACCCGGCTATTTAGGACTGTATCCCTGCTGACTCAGACTACTTAGCCGAGGGTAACGTCGCCTTCAAAAGAGGGGCCTACCATAATATGCATTAATAACTTAATTAATTATCTTTCAATAATCCGACCCTTTAGGATTGTATCATTACTGATTCAAACTACTGGGTTGAGGGTAACGTCACCTTCAAAAGAGGGGCCTACTACAATAACTAAGATAATCTCTTAAAAAGTGCAGAAATAATCAAAGGTTACACTATACATGAGTCGGAACCAAGTGATTCATCTTGTCTATCTGTTTTATTTTTATTTTTATTTTCAGCATTTTAGTTAGTTTTTATTTTTCTAGTTTAAAACCTTTTTCTAACTTTTTGATTTGATTAGACGTTGAGGATAAACCGGTGCTAAAAGCTCTTGAGTCCTTGGACGACCTCGGTATCTTACCAACACTATACTATGCTCACGATGGGTGCACTTGCCCATATGTGTGTTTAGTGTTAGTAAATATCGTGTTTTATAAATTTAAAACTTGGCTAAAAAGTGTAAAAGGGCTTAAAATATACTTAAACTTATATATACACTTCACACGCATCAGGAGTCTTAATGATGTAACCATTGTCCAACTGATCACCAATGGGTTCAATAGTTGTAGTGGCTGCTCCACTTGAACTACCACCAAGAGTTTCGCAAAACTCAACGGGGATAACCTCCTCAACTGTTTGTAGGATAGCAGATTGAATTGGTTCAGACACAGTCATTTGTTGGGTTCTACTCTCAGTAATGTGTGGATGAGAGGAACTGTTTTGTTTCTAAATTTCAATTGCTTCAAACAAAGGTAATATTGTTGATGGAACTTGAGAAGAGGGTTGTGGTGAAGAAAGCGAGATTGCCCTGGGAGAGGGGCTTTTAAACATACTTTCATATGAAAGGTCTACTTCATGTTGTGGTGTCCCTATGCTTACAACATGATCCTTTTGTGTGGATACATGAGGAGTTTGGATGGGTTGAGATCTTTCCAACAACTGTGAGGAAGTAGCAGCAGTGTTTTCAAGTGACATTTGTGTTGTCACTAGATTAACCTCTGGGATCTCATCTTCCAAAGGAACCTTTTTATTTTGTTTGGTTTTGGTGGGCTTTTTGGATGTGGCAGGTTTCTTTTTGCGTTTTGCTGGTGTGTGTTTCACAACATCGGTTGTGGTGTCATGATCACCAGGAGCAATTGGCTCAACAACAGAGGTTTGAGTAGCAGATGTGGACGCATCTAAAACAGACTCATCCCCATTTGTTTCTGTTTTTGAAACTTTTGACTCTTTATCCATAAGCCTGGTAAAAGTTTTACTTGTAAGACTATTTATTTGAAAAGCTACACCTTGTTCAAAATCTGTTTGTGAAACTTTTTTTCGTAGGTAGTAGCTTAGAAGTCTTGGATACAACAGAAAAGCATTATTACAAACACCTTTTTTCAATTTTTTTCACATTTTTCACATTAGTCAACAAATCAGAAAACAGTGCTTGTGATAAACTGTAATCAGATTTTGTTAAAATAGCATAACCCAAATACTGAATGTTTAAAGGTATCTCATTAAATGCGGTGGTATTGGCTGAGAGACAACTTAAAAGAGTATGAAACAAATATTTCATTGGCGGAGGGAAGTTTAGTTTGTACATAGTAACTTCCTTTAATTGTGCATCATACACTCTTTCAATGAACTCTGTATGAAGTTCAGGTTTTTCAAAGTTGGTCTTACCTCCCAAGTCGTCCAAATCGAATGTAGTGGAAATTGTAGATGGAGAAATTCGTACCACACTTTTCCCGACCTTAGATGTGATGGCAACTGGATTATTATCTTCAGACTCTATTTCAGCATTAAACCAAAATTGTCGGAGTGTTTCCTTAAGAACCGGAGCATCAGCAGTAAGGATTGATTTGTATTTTGATGACGTTAAAAGGTCAATTATTGAGTGAAAGCTGGTATTTTTGCTGGTTTTCTCGAAGATGAGGAGGTAGTTGTGAGGGTTTTTTATGTTCAGAGACATGATCGGAGAAGAAGATGATTTGGGGATGAAACAGGGTTTAAGTTGGAGGGTTTATAATATGTTGGAAACTGCTTTTGAGAATTTCGAATTCGAGATGACAGTGGTAGAAGCTCGGTTTAGGGATGAAACAACGTTTATATAGAGAGAAAAAGTGAAGGCTGACGTGGTAGTAGTTACAAATATCTGATGGCTAAGATCTGTCCATGTCAGAACCTCTCTTGTGACAACCGATGACAGTTGTTTGGAAACCTCTGTTGGCCGACTACAGAAGTTGGGAACAATGTGAGTCAAACAGTCGTTAGATAAACAGATGTTATGAGAATAGATGATAACTTTCAGCAATGTTTTTATTTTTAGCTAACATCTGTCCACGTCAGAACCTCTCTTGTGACAACCGATGACAGTTGTTTAGAAACCTCTGTTGGCCGACTACAGGAGTTGGGAACAGTGTGAGTCAAACAGTCGTTAGATAAACAAAAGTTGTGAGAACAGATGATAACTTTCAGCAATGTTTTTATTTTTAGCTAACATCTGTCCACGTCAGAATCTCTCTTGTGATAATGGATGACAGTCAGCAGTGTAGTAAATCAACAGTCATTAGGATAAACAGAAGTTATGACAACAGACGGTACCTTTTAGCAGTGGATGTATTTTTAGGCAAGCAGAGGTTTCAAAAACAGTTGTTTTCAACAGTTGTAACTCAATAGTCATTAGTCTAGCATCTGCTATTAGCCTAACCACTGTTAGTATCAAAACCTCTGTTGAGCATTTTAAGAATGAATATCATTTGTTGTTCGTTAACATATGTTGGCCCATAACAGACCTTTGCATCTTTAAACATTTATTCATCAACAGATGCTCTCTTTTGTCAGATTTTAGCTACAACAGACCTTTTACAACAGCAAATATTGACTCTTTGTAATTTGGTCTTACCGTAAATTCTTCCAAAAAACTGTTATTGATGAACAAATATTCTAGTTTATTTTGTCTTTACAATCATCTATTTAGCCTTGAACCAACCTTTAATCCTTTTAAACCTCTGTTGACTAACAAACATCTGTTCAGACACAATTCAACATCAACATAATCTAAATCAAACCCAGAGACAATTACACATCAGCATCAATATCAGTCTGCAATCCTTAGATGTTATTCAAAATTATATAATAATACTTAGGAATGACTGAAATAATAAAAATGAAGATGCGATAACAAAGATTAATAGTATTAAAATTTATTCATTTATTCAGCTGTGGTAAATCAACAGTCGTTAGGATACACAATTGTTTCATAAGAATGTTCGAATATATGATAACAACAGTATGCTTATACAAAGGTCTACAATTACAATGTTCACATACTGTGCAACATCTAATCTAATGGACTAACAAACTCCCAACATCTGCTATTAACCTAACCACTATTACTATAAAAACCTTTTGTTGGCTCAACATATTTTGAATATCATCTGTTGTTCTTTAACATCTGGTCTCCCATACAGACCTTTCTTTCTTCAATCTTTCATCATCATCAGATGTTCTCTTTTACCAGACTTTAACTACAACAGACCTTTTACAACTTCAAATATTGACTCTCTGTAATTTGCAGGAGCAAATTCTTCAAAAAAAAACTGCTATCAATGATCAAATTTTATACCTTGTTTTATCTTTGCACTCATCTGTTCACCCTTAAACCAACCCTTGATCCTATTAAATCTCTGTTGACTTACCAAACATCTGTTCACACACAATTCAACGTCAACATAATCTAAATCAAAGTCAAACACTAAATAAGTAAAAGTAAAATGCAACAACAAAGATTCATAAGATTAAAATTTATTCATTTATTCATGACATTAAAAGACCAATAAATACATAACATACTGAACAACTAAACTTTCAAATCTAACAATAACAACAAGAATTAAGAAATTTTAGCTTCAACTCCATCGATTGCCGAACCTCTCGATGTATGTCCTTCAGCATCGCCATGAACTCCACGTCTCTATAACCGCACTCTATATTACTGACAAAACAAAGCTCACGAACTGAAGTTGAAGGCACCCGCATCAGATATCTAGAAACCTGCTCTCTCATGAACAGGCCAACTTGCAGTCCATCAAAACATCTCTTCAGCTCTCGAAGAGTAGCCCTATTCTCATACACCTGTTCCTCAATTTGCCTGATAAAACGCTGCTTTAAATCATCTGATTTTGCAGAAGTGTATGACGCCATTTCAATAAACTATATTACTCAAGTGATGTGAAAGTATGATATCTTCGTAGGAAAACGTGATGAAAAACAGGTGAAGTGGCAATGAGTTTATATACTGAAATATCTAACAGTGAAAGAAATCACACTTAAACTCATTGTACTTTTAATAATCTAATCAATCAAAACGTGTAGATTTAATATAAACATATTAATTTATATTTCAAAACAGCAGTCTTTTAATGCAAAAACCTTTTCAAACCCCAACTTTTATGGGAAACAATAAAATTAAATATCAAGAAACCCAAGGGACAAATTTTAGAACTTCAAAGAAAAAAAAAACAGATTATCATAATTACAATTAACCTCTTCATTTACCATATAGACGCGTTTTTAAACTCTATAAAAGACCGATGATTACTTTTGATTCAAAACATCAACAAACTGTCTTACAAATCACTGTCTGTCAAAAACCAATCAAAATCAGAAAATCCAACAAAAATCTACATGGCAAACTTCAGCTTCTATCACTGGTCAGACACCAACGATGTTAAACCACAATTCTCGATGTGGTCACTCAAAGAAAAAAGAATAGACGAAGAACTAAACAGGAAAGTCGACATAATCAATGACACTAATTAAAACAAAACCTGGAACAGCATAGCATTGCTCGATGAAGTCATCCACTCTCCTCCATCAGATTTCCAGAAGAATGCAGAAGAGTTTCTGACACAACTACTAAAACATGATCAGAAAATCTGCAAAATGCTAACTGATCTGAAAAACAAAACAGAGCATGAAATCACATAGAGAAAGGCCAGAGTCTACGAAATCCTAGCAAGTGTTAACTCTAGTGTGTAATAGTTTATGAATATTTCAGTAAATTTTTATTTTTCTATGTATGTTTATTTAATTTAATAATCTCAATATGCATCTTAACATATTCTAAAATATCACTGTCAATAAAAACTATCAACAATATCAACACTTGTTTCTTCATAATCAAATTAAACTACAGGTAATCAAAATAAAAACAAACCTAAAATGCAAAGGTCTCCTCTCAACGAAGGTAGCACATATAACTTTTCACGATATTGCACCAATCTACACTTTGTATAAAAGAAGAAAATCTCACTGACATAAAAAAAGCTGAGTTTTGATTTAACGATGTTGGAACAATGCAACTCTCCCATCAAAGAAGGTAGCACATGCAACTTTTCACGATGTTGCAACAATGATACTGCAACATCGAGGTTGAAAGGTTGATGTGTGAAGGGAAGCTTCATTGAAACGACAATGTTGGAACAATGATACTGGAACGATAATATGTAAACAGAAGTTCAAACACATGATATTGGAACGATGATGTGTAAACAGAATCAACAAATGTTCGAACAAAGAAGTGTAATTGGAGATTAGCCGGCTGAATCATGAGAGCTATGCATTTGAGAGAGAGAGATACGCTCGCAGATATGAGCGAGAGAGATAGAGTTGAAATTTGAATGTGGAGCCAGATTCATATATCTTATTTATAGGGTTCGAATATATGGTTTGAATTTTGAATTTTGAATCTGAAGCCGGAATTTTGAATCTGGCCAGAGGTTTACTTTGGTTACGATGAGCAGAGGTTTGAATGTAAAGTGAAGAGCAGATGTTTTAATTGTGAATGAAGTGTAGATGCTATTGGCAGAGGTTTGATTGAATTTTAAAATGATTTTATATATTGGGTTTTATGATACAGTAATGCCATAAGAAAAACATTGTTGGACAGCCTCTCTGGCTGCCACATCAGCTTTTCTTATGTCATTGGGATTTCTCCTTTTATAGAAAGTATAGATAGATTTGATCACAAACACCGACTAAAACTGGCATTTAAAAAAACACAATCATACCCCAAATTCAACAAATCGACTTTCATAAAACGCAATGAAGACAATCGAGTCAGTTATAAATATGTTTTTCATATGCCCTGTTACAAAATAAAAAAAGAATGAGCACATATTATAAAGATATGCATAAAAGAAAAGAATGAGCTAAAACAGAACCAACACCCACCTCATTCATCTCCAAAATTAATAAAATGCAATTGCAAACCATTTAAATACACCTCACTTTAATGAGCACTAATAAATAAGATATATTTAAAACAAAAGAATGAGCATCATAATTGCTCCAAATGACAAAGAGAACTGTCACCCCTTCCTTCATCTCCAAAATTAATAAAATGCAATGAAATTCATCTCCAAAAATTAACAACATGCAATGAAAAACCATTGAAATACACCTCATTTTTTTTCCTAACTCCACTGTGATATTCAAAGTAGTTACCTCTTAAGTAGCAGCTCACTCATTTCCCTCAAAATCGGAGTTGTTATTGGACATTCGGCGTTCTCCGGCGTACACATACGACGACTGTCACGTTGTGTTGAACATCGCTACGAAAAAGGAATGTCCGCCGTGTGTTGTCGAGATCTGACAGAGAAAAGGAGAACAATGAATGGCACTTTCAGGCGTCATGGTGTTGCGTGAGATGGTGCCGGAGGTTTGGGTGGGTAAATGGGAAATGGGCATTGATAGGTGGTGGTTAGTGGTGTAACAACCCGACTTTTCGGATCGTTACCCATCGCTGTTATTTCTTTTGTAAACGCTCGTACTCTTGGGATTCGATTAACGCTATGGGTTAAACTATGTTTTCAACGCATTTTAAACATTTTTAAACACATATTACAATGCTTATTAAAAACACAGTTATCCCATTTAAACGCTACTTATAACGCTTACTACTTAAACGCATTTTATCGCATGTTACATCGCTTATTTAGACTAAACGCTATCGCAACGCAAACTCAACGCAGACTCGAAACGCGGAATTAGTTATGTTATGTGTGTTATTTGTGTGATTATTTGTTTAAATGTTATGTGGTTATCAACGCAACGCTTATACGCTCAAACACTCACTTGCAACTCGATTAAACGCAACGCATCGCTTAACAAACGAACCAAAGTTGGAAAACTAACAAACGTAAACCAGGTCGTCCGAATGGACATCCGCCCGGATGACCATCCGCCCGGATGACCATTCGCCCGGATGACCATCCAACCAGATGGCCATTCGTCCGGACAGGCCATCCGACACTGCCATCTCGCAACCGACTTAAACCTTCGCCCTCACTCTATAAATACCGCTGTACATCATCATTCTCTGATGTTGACACTCCCATTCGCTCCCCAAGACTCTGTTACGATTCAAGGCCATTTTGTAAGCATTTCTCCTCAAATCTTCTCTAATCTTCATCTCTAATCACTTCTACACCATCTTCTTCATCAAATCACACACACACTTAAACTTTTCCTCAAAAATCACCTGATTTGGACCTCTTGAAGGTGGGTTCCACTCGTTTGCTTATGCAAAATGTTGTGGAGTATCATTTAATCAAGATTGGTTCCAAATCTAAAGGATTTTCACACTTTTCAACCAAGTTATGAAAGATTTCAACACTTTTCATCTGTTTTCGACTTTTCTTCAACTTTCTACATAACACTGGTGGAACTTGGACTCAATCGGACTCTCGACTCGTTCCTTATGTCACACCCCGACCGCGTTAAAACAACAAAACCGCGGCGGAAACGTCGGGGAGTGGAGCGACAGAATTATTGTTTCACAACACATGGATTAAAAAGTTTCGTTTTATTGAAATATTAAGTGATTAACATTGTCGTAAAGTGGAACAAACAAGTTCAACACATAGTCTATCATCGTTATTAAGTCACTAAGGCCTCGTCTGATCCTAAGTGAGCATGCATCCTAGTAGCAAGCAACACCATCAAACACCACCTGAAACATATGTGAAAATAAGGTCAACAAAGAAATGCCGGCGAGCACATAGGTTTTGTGAGCGTGTCAGATTCATGGCTTGTATACATGTTGCAATAACTCGTATGACTACAAGAGTCGATAATTGAAAATCTTGTTTTGGAAAGTGTTTAGTATTGCAATATGATTAACCAACTCAAAACAAGTTGTTTATAGTTTATAAAATCTCTTTGCCATGAATTTAGACTAAAACATTTGTTTATGTAAACCAAATTGTAAATCGTTCTTGTAATAAAACTCGTATGGTTTATATCATATAGTAAACATCGTTGCGTGTCGTCGTTTAAAATCGTTCGTCCAAGTGAACTAAATAACGCCACGGAATGTAATATGATAAAAGCACTTATATATATAAGAAGTACCAGCGACGTATCTACCATGCTTTTATCACATTACACCCGTCCCGTTATCTAATATACATACCAAAAACCAATCGTTCAATTCGTTTAACTCATTTATGTTATAAACCATCGTTTAATTGTTCATATCGTTCAAATCGTTCATATCGTTCCAATCGTTTAAATCGTTCGTGTTTTAATTGTGAAAACTAACTTTTGGTCGTCTCGTTGAATACATTCAAACCTTCATGACTAGTCCATCATTCAACTCGTATTAACAAACCACCAAAGGGTAAGTTACAATCATGAGGTTCAGTCGTTACCCACATTACCCCCATACATAACCATGGCGGTGGTCCGATAACGGGATTTGTCAGATCCTATGGTACCATAACATACTACTAGTCGGCTTGATCATTGTTAATGAATGTCATTCGTTACGTAATAACGTCCCAAACAAGTTCGTTCACATTATCGAAATTGTTGTGTTTAATATAAACCATAGTATTCGTTTTTGAAATCATCAAAATCGTTTAAGACATATGAATCACCCCAAAATAATTGAAAACAGTAAAATAGGGGAACTATGCACTCACATAGTTACCACAAAACATGTAAAAAGAGGGGATCATGTACTCACTTGAGATTGCAAAGTATCCTCGATTAAATGAACTTAACAAAGCTCGGGAAAACCAACGAATTCAAGTGGCACCTAGTAATCGGATCGCTACGTTAATAAATCGACACCTAAATCGGGAGGTCGGGTAGAATGAGGTCTCGTAAACCAAATGAGTGTTGAAACTCATGTGATATGGTTTAACAAAGCCTACAGTCTAAATCGTAACCTATCCTAAGTGCTTACGACCCGTTATGACCCGTTAAGGTAGTCTACGCTACTTTAACGCGTCGTTCACGTGAATGCGCGTTCGAGACGCCTAACTAGTCATATGACAAGTATTATATGCCCTAACATGTTTAAATATGTTGCATAATCATTTTAAGTGTCAAAATTTAGGTTACATATGCTTAAATTTAAATTATGCATGAAAAGGGCATTCTGGTCATTTTCCTAAGGCATACAAACTACCTATCATACAACTAATTAAACTAAGTGACCATAAGGTATAACCTCGGAAGGTTATTCCTTATACAACTATGGCCACAAAATATGCTTGGTCGGATCCTAACGATCGACCAAACGAGTCAGGTTCGAAAGTCTAAGCGGTTGTCAAGACCGCTTGACTTACGAACCTATACAAGCACTAGACTAAAAGTGACGAGTTAAACATGTTAAAACATGTTTAACTAAGCTAGAAAACATGTTTGATATCAAAACAAAGTGTTTTGATACCCGAAAATAGTTTCGTCGCAAAATGCGCATAATCGACATTTTGACCGAAACTTTGACTCGTCACTTCAGCTAATCAACGTGGTAATCAGTAGGTATAGTCGCAAGGGATTATAACCATCGTGATTACGCTCACGTTGCAAAGTTCAAACAAACTTTGACTTGACCAATTCGTGGTCAAAGCTGAAAGTCAAACACTGTTTGACTTTCATGCTTGAAATACATAACCAAGCATGAAACAAACTTACAAAGGGTCCAAGCTTGGAGATAGAACAAAGAAAACTCAGGTATGAAGCCTTCAACAAGTGAGAGCTTCAACTTAGAGCAAATTGTAGAGAATGAAGATGATGAGCAAAGAAAATGAGTTGAAAACCCAAGCTATTTATAGAAATCTTGGATCAATAGGATCATTACATGTGTTTTTAGGCTTGATCTTGACCTTACACTTGTTAATCAATGATTGGGCAGCTTGGGGAACACATAAACCAGCTAATGGTATTAAAAAACTAGGATTAAAAACCATGATTCAGCAGCTGAATTGAAGAAAACAAGATTCTGCACAGAGGCAGCTCAGGCGACACGCGACACGTTTGCCTGATTCTGGCACGACACGCCTGGGTGATCCACCTGAAACTTTCAGTTTTTGGCAGTTTTGGTCCCTGCATGCTAAAAACTTGGTTTTTGATGCATTTAACCCCCGTTAACCCCATTTCAAGGCTCCAAAATGATGTTAAAGCATAGGGAACATGAAATATGCTTGAAAATATCTCGGATGTCGGTTTGTTTGGTCATACGGTCACGTTATTCGGTTAATTACGACGAAAACTGGAACGGACGCGAAAACGATCCAAATTACGCGACGAATGGTATTTTTGCATTCCAATCACTTAAATAAAATATTTTAATGATTACAAAAACTTTTGGATGTCCGGATATGTTCAGAACGTAAGATATGCGCGTAAATGCAAACTTATGCACTATTTGATGCTTTTAGTCCCTATTGATCAAATAAGCGCATTTTCGCATATTGAACCCCTCAAAGCCTATTTCTAAGCTATGTAAAGGATATTTAGAGTATGTTTAGCTTATGATCATGTTTCGGAATGTTCGTTACTATACGAATCGGCATACTTTCGCAGTTTGTCACAAATAGTCCCCGTGACCGAATAAACTCGTTTTTGCCATACCAAAACCTTCAAAACCTATTTCTAAGTTATGTAAAGGTTATTTAAGGTATGTAGCCTATGTAACTGTTCCGGAGTGTTTGTCGTGTTATACTGATTACTTTACGCATCAGTTTGTGTATAACTTTCCAGAAAGCGATTAAAAGCTTGAAATCAAACTAGAATCAAAACGTAAAATCGTCAAACACAAATACCCCAATATTGACACCAAAACACATTGTTTTATGATAATTGATATTGTTCTACATCGTTCAGTGTTTACAGGGCACAATTGTCACACCTTAGTCGAAAGCCAGTTTAAAAACGGATTTCCACCAGAGAGATGGACCGATTTACGGGTCAAACATGAATCTTCATCAAGAACAGTGCGTTTGATCGAATGGGTTGAGACCATCCAGCCGAATGAACTGGATTTGGTATTTTCTCGTTGTTTGACACGTCATCACGTCGTCTCCGTTAAAATTAAAACTTTTACTTAGAAATTTTACAAAAAAACTTCAACTACAGAACGCTCGCTCGAATGGCCATCCGTCCGGATGACCATCCAATCGGATGACCTGACCTTTATAATATACACTGTTTAAACAATTTGACTAAACTTCAAAATTTCAACGATTTACAAACAACCACAACTCACTCGGATGGCCATCCGCTCGGATGGCCATCCGCTCGAATGGGTCCCATCCATTCGGATCACTTATCGAACACTTAAACCGTTCAACACTCTGCTCAAAGACTTATGCTTTTGTTTACGATTCACACGCTAACTCAACGCGCTCCTTTCAATCCAATCCAGGTTGTGTTTACTTGTTAAATACACACTGTGAGTATACTCGAAACCATTTTCGTTTAACGCACTTTTGGGTGTTACATACGTTCTATATCAAAAAACAACACACAACGCAAACACTTTAAACGCTAACCGCTCCCGCATGCTATACGTGATCTGTGAATGCTTGTACTATGCTTATACAGTGTTACACTAGACCGCCTCTAGCAACGATAGTACTATAGTTTGGACTCAACACCTGTCGTGGACAGGGGTTGCTAGGGATCACATTACTTTACTTCACGTGTTTGCTGAACATGTGTCGCGCATACTCTACAATGCAGTCTCGTGGTTAGGTTATATCACTGTTTGAATAGTTACATGCTTCGCCCGTTAGGTGTTACATGCTGGTTATGCGTAAACACTTTTTATACTATTACTATGCAAACTTGTGTACTCACCTTTACTTTATGTATTGACTTTATTTTAACTTATGTGACATGTTGATTTGGATGTTATGCTGGAAATCAAGATAGGCAGTCTAGAAACTCATCTAATAGAAATCTAGGTTGTCGGACTTGTTTTGCTTTTGAGAACTCGCTATCTGTAATAACTATGTGTTGAATATTTGTTCGTTGGTAAGGGACAATGAATGTTAAAAATATTGGTAATGGATAGTCGTTATGGATTCTCTTGAGCAGTCTGATTCGCCTAGTACCGCGCCCCGATATTTCTGCCATCAGTTGGGGTGTGACAAGTGGTGGTGGGTGGTGGTGCAACGACGGTGGTGCAACAAGAATGTAGAGAGAGAAAATTGAGAGATGGGGTAATAGAGAGAGAGAGAGAAAAAGTAGATTAATTTGGAGTTCCAAATAGTGAAATATTGATGTGTAGGAGGGTGGGTGTTAGGTTGGATTGATGGAGGTTGGATCAAAATACCCTTCCCACTTGTATTTCTACTTTGCCACGTGGATGACTAAAATTACTTCATATCCTTCCTAGCAAGATTAAACTTCCTATTTAATCCTTACCCAAATCTATTAATTAAAACTCATCCGTAAAAGTGATTTCATGTTAACAAAATTATTTTTCTTTTATATTTATTATGTAGGTTATCATTAAAAATTGGTCACTAATCATCAACAAATTTTAAAATTTTGGTTTCTTTGTTTTGAAACCAAATAATTTTAGAATTTTGGTTTCCCCATTTTGAATATAAAATAGAATCCTTGTACTTTTTTAATAAAATATTATCCTCAAATTTAAATTGTTAATTAAGATATTTTTTTAAATAAACTAAATTATTAATCACGAAAACCAAACGTGGTATTAATATATTATTTATTTTTTCTTTCCATTAATTAAAAAAATATTATGTCAATTTTATTACTTAATTTATAAATCAAATTGTATATATCTTTTAATATTATTTGACATATAAAATTAGATTTATTCAACCCTACTCGAGGTTTTTTAAAGAATTGACTTTTTTATTATTTAATATACAAATTACATTTATTCTACCCGTGTAATACACGAAGTTTTTAAAGATATAAGTTTTTTTTTTGTTATTTGGCATATAAAATTACATTTATTCAACCTGTATAATACATAGGCTTCTTAAAGAATAACTTTTTTTATTTAATCAATATATAAAATTACAATTAATCAAGTCGTGTAATACATGTGGTTTTTAAAGATATATTATTTTAATATTTAATATATGAAATTATACTTATTCAACACGTGTATTACATAGGGTTTTAACCTAGTATACTTTATTTTGAAACCAATTTGGATTTCAATAAAGTTTATATCGAAATGTTCATAAATACACAATTTAATGACAATGTGTATTTAGATAGTTTTAAAAGGTTGAGGAGTACAAGTTATTAAAGAAAAATCAAATTAACTAATAAATAAAATACTACTAAAAATAACTAAAGAAAAAACATTCACAATTGCTTTCTACGTAACTGCACTCACGCCAACGGGCCATGACGTCCACTTCATGTCTGCCACATTATCTCCTGTGGCCTGTGGGTGCTGTTATGAGCGCGCCAAATAACCTAATACACACCATATATTGGAAAACAAACACATCAACAAAATCAATGATGATAGTTAATTTTCGACCATCATGCACGGAAAACACGTATTTGCATTTTAGTTTTGAGGAAAAAGTGAAATTATGTTTCTGAATCTAGGATTTAAATCGATCCAACCATCACTACCAGTCATTCATGTTTTTAAGTTCTATCACATCTTAGTCCTCTTCTACCTAAGGATGCTTAGAATTTAGGACCAAATAAGGATGATGATGTGAAGGTTTGATACCGAGTACAACACCATCCCATACCATGCGGTACCAAACAAAACCATCCGGATAAAGGATGGCCATCAAACTCATTCTCAATCTCTCTCTTATTTTATATAGTATAATTATATAAAAATGGTTTGCGAATGTGTGGGATGGTATGTATCCATAAATTTTAATCTAGGGGATTGTAGTAGACTTTTTATCTTCATTCGCATACATCAATTGAAAACTACACTGACGTACATGAAGTAAGAATGATTTTAATCTTATAATTATAATATCACAGAGAGTAAAATGCACGGATAGTCCATGTGGTTTGGTAAAATTTCACGCTTAGTCCCTAACTTTTGGAAATTACACCCTTGCCCCCTGTGGTTTGACAGTTTGTTACGCGGATAGTCCCTGGAGTGGATGGGGGTTAGTTTTCTCAGTTAAGTTGGTGTGAAATGACTATAATACCCTTAATATAAAATTAAATAAACTAATCAAGTATTAGATATATAAAACATATATGTATATACACACACTTACTGAACCATATATATCTCTCTTTCAACTCTCTCTCTCTCTCTCTCACTAAAAACCACCACCACCATCACCTCCACTGCCGCCATCACCACTCCCCACCACCGCCATCCCCTTCCACCACCACACCTCCGCCTCCAAAACCCATACCCGCCTCCACCATCAACCACCCGTCCCCAAATCAACCACCCCTATCCACCTCACCCTGTCACCTTCACCAACCCCACCACCCTCCACCACCGATCGTACAAATAATCTGAAACAGATTTCAAGATGAAGCTCCCAGCACCTGCAAATTTCAAATTTTGTACAATTTTATACAGGTTCTATGAAACTACGATTGGGGGTTATGGAGGTGCACGATTGGGGGGGTGCTCTGTAATTTGCAAGATGCACACCGATGGAAGTCTGATTTGCAGGTCCAGGATGATTTGCACACCGATGGATGGCTGGGTGGAGTTGAACGTGATGTGCAGGGTGGCAGATCTGGATGTTTTACGGGAATTACGATGATGATGGTGGATGGTGATGTTTAACCGGTGGTCGTTGGATGTGGGTCATTGGTGGGTTTTAGTGGTTTTTGAGTTTTAAATTGGTGGTGATACATCAAAGTGAGTGAAGCCGGAGTGGTGGTTCAGTAGAGGTGGTGGTTGGGAGAAGGTTTAGGTGGTGGAGCGTTGTGAAAGAGAAGATGGTTGCAAGAAGATGAAGAAGAAGGTTTCTGGTGGTTCAGTAAGTGTGTGTATATACATATATGTTTTATATATTTAATACTTGATTATTTATTTTATTTTATATTAAGGATATTATAGTTATTTTTGTAACATTCCTATTTTTATCATATAAGATTATAGGTTTGGTTAAATTTATTAACCACTAGTAACTAGTAACTAGTAACTAATTTATTTTTAATATAAATATTCAACCTAAAATAGTTTTAAACAATATTTTATATAGTTGGTTGAAATATTATTTTAATTAATTGGCCTGTATATGGGTGACCTTTCTAATAAAATAAAAGTCTATAAAAACTTATATTATTAGACATGTATATTACGGGTAAGACGACTGTTAGAAATATGAAGTAACTAGACGGGCCCAGGAACCGTTTAATAATTAAACTATCAAAATACATTATATTTGAACCTACTCTATTTTTAATAAAACTTAGACCCAAATGTAGACAAAAATATACTCGTTCTAATGACATATTTATTATTTTCTAGAACGTTATATTTTAGAAGTTATAAGCGCCAAATAAGTGAAGCAGTTAAATTAATTATAATATATATATATATATATAATAAAATATAAATTAAATAAACTTACATGTAAAAGTAAGTGTACGTTTACATTTAAAATAATAATAATTAAAAACTTATGATTTAAAATAAAATAATAAATTAATGTTAACAAATGAGATTTTGAAATATATGTATGTATATCGACTAAAGAGATAAGAATCAAAAATAAAATAATAAAATCAATATATATATATATATATATATATATAATAAAATGCATCTCTACGTGTATGGAATGTAGAGATAAGAATGAAGAGTCATGGAGTAGGTGTCCTTCAATTATTAGCATTCATGAATATTATGCATATGTACGTGGCTTCAAAATAGATGAATTCTGACTAAAGTTGGGAGCCCCATTTAACTATAAATAGACTTGAAAAGAGAATTATCATGATTCCTTTTCTACTACCTTTCTATCGCCCATCTTTCTCTCTCTAAAAATCTCTAGTATTTATTTATTTTATTTATAATAATAATAATAAAGCCATGTCCTGTTTTAAGTGTTTTAACTCTCGATCACCGCTACCCTTTCCAATTGATCTGAGCCTCATAACATATGTCAGGGCTCTGCCCGACTAAGTTGTTGGGATTCGGTCTCGGGACATCGGGACAAGGTTGAATTAGGGGTACTATACTTAACACGAGTGCATTATATTTTTAAATAGCTCAGAAATTATACCCAATATTTTACCAGGAGATTTTCTAGTTAAACCCTAAAGTTACAGAGCGAGTCCATTTTCTTTTCTCACCATTTTATTTCCTTTTATCCCAAACCATAACAACTCTCACCAAAACTATTATTTATTATATTTTGTTCACAAGGAAACCATAGTTAAGACCCTTAAGTAATCCTACATAAACCCTAAAAATTTCAGAACAATCAGAATCAGGATCAGGGCCCCTAAAACTCAAGGGGGGTATTCCCTACTTGACAATTATCCTAATAACTTGCTGTCAAATTTATCATTTCCGTCGACTCACCTGAACTCCAAACACACGTGGCAACCATATGAGATAAGGTGGCCCCTCGCGCCACGTGACGCCCAAAGGGTGACCCCTCGCGTCACGCGAGGGGGTCAAACTTTCAGTATAAATAGAGGGCTTTGGGATTTGATTTCTGGAGTTGGAACGACGTTCAAATTCAATTCGTACACCAAGTTATCATCTGTTTACTACCAAACACACACTAGCTCGAATTCTGCTACGATACCGGGTATTAACTCGATCGCTGCTACGATTCAATGTCCGATCGATTGAAACTATCCGATGGATGTTTAAGTACTATCCTTTGTCATTTGTCGTGATTCCGACAGGATGTTTGAGTACCACCCGAACTCGGGGAATACTCTGTCATTCGTTGTGAATCCGATAGATGTTTAAGTGATTGCACTTTGTCATTCGTTGTGAGGATTTTAATCTCGTGAGTTATCGTAAATGCTGTATTAGTTATTTACCTAATTCGTGTGCACTAGGTCACAAGACTAATTAATAGGCTAAGCTCTGCATGTATAAATCTGCAATATATCAAGGCTTATCTGTAGACTAAACTTTGCCCGTATAAATCTGCATGCTTATAATGTGAGTCATTCTCTTTTTATCAAATTACTTTCAAAAGCATGTTTATTTTCAAGGTTATAATTACAGGGATTAAGTCTTTGTAATCACCAAATTACAGCCGGTATGTGGGGTTTTGTATACATTACTTGTTCCCGTCACCATTGGACAACGAGTT
>JARYGA010058566.1:0-23882 GCA_030545235.1 Helianthus tuberosus | reverse complement strand
TCCAGGTGATCATAGCAGCACAACCACTGCTTTGAAACCCACACCTGACATAACCAAAAAGACCAAAAGAAAAACATCTAGAAAACCCACCAAACCCAAAACAAAGGCAACTCTGGAAGATGAGATCCCAGAGGAAATGCCTGTGACAACACAAAAGTCACCACAAACCACTGCTGCTACTTCCTCACAGCACTTGGAAGAAAGATCTCAACCCATGCCTAAAACTCCTCCTGCATCCTCACAAAAGGATCAGGTTGTAAGCACAGGGACACCACAATATGAAGCTCTGAATCCACTCGGATCCATCTTCCTCAGTCCTGATCCCAAGGACATGTCTCTTTCAACTCCCATCCCCTCACCAATCATAATGCCACAATCCATGTTACCCCTGTTGCATGCAGCTGATATAGCTCAGACACAAACCAGTTCCTCTCTATCACCTATCACTGAGAGTATACCCCTACAAGTGACTGGGTCTGATGCTACTACTCCTGCTATCCCAGCAACAATTGAGGAGGTTACACCCCCTGAGTTACAAGTAACTCTCGGTGGTAGTTCAAGTGGAGCAACAACTACAACTGTTGGATCAACAGATCTTCAGTTGGACAGTTGTTACATAAGTAAGACTCCCTTGAAGGCAATTTCTTCCATGGCAACTTCGATAACCACCAGTGAGTTGGATCTAACCACTGGCACTATCAAAGGTTTATCAAGTGCTGAAGAAAGAAGTCCCCAGTACCAAGAAAAAGGGGCATCAATGGATGATTTTTGGGACACAGTTCCTAAGTCACACATTGATATAACCACCGCTGGTGGGGATTCAGATGATCCTACTAAAGTAGGTGATGATTCAAAATATCAGGAATTGACGAACAGAGTTGACAAACTTGAAGAATCAGTTGCTGAAATAAAGGTGATGGTGCAAGAGATTTTAAAAGCTCAGAAAGCACAAGCCACTGCTATTCCTGCTCAAGCACCTGCACAACATGCATTTGCTGAAAATGAGCTTTGGAATACTTTTCAACCCATGCTTGAAGCACAGCAACTTATGGTTGACAAAAAGCATGCTCTTCAAGTACAAATGCTGACCAACATGGTTGAATCAAGATTTAAAGACACTCAAGCAGATATCAAGGCTATAAAGGCTAGCATTCAAAGTGCCTCTGGCAAAGTTCCTTCTTCCATACCATTTCTTGTAAACCCCCCTTCGGATAATGCCAAAAAGGGGGAGAATAACAAGCTGTTGGGAAAAATGAATAGGATGGGAATAGAACATGGCCTTCATATTGAGCCTGAAAAAGAAAAAGAAAAAGAAAAGCAGGTCTCAAAACCTGTTAGCCAAACAGCTGATACAGCAATAGTTACAAAAACTGCTGTCAGTAGCCAAACAGTTGCCTTCTCATCAACACACACACCTCCAACACACACCACTCTACCATATTCCACCACAACTACTGTTCCACCACCATCATCATCTACAAACATATCACCACCACTGCTTCCTGTCATAAAACAGAAGACATCTACTGACATATCAGTAGTTGTAAGGCCAACAGAGGTTGAAACACCAGTTGTTTCAACAACTGTTTGCCAATCACAAACCACTGCTCCCATTAATATCACATCACCATCATCACCTCCTGCGAAAAAGCAGAAGACAACAGATGTTACAACATCTGTTGTAATGACAGCAGCGGTTAAAACAACTGCTGTTAGTCAGCCACTCATCATCACTCAAACAACTGCCATCACAACCCCTGCTCAAAAGCAGAAGACATCTGCTGACATATCAGCAGTTGTAATGACAACAGATGTTGAGAGACCAGTTGTTTCAACAGCTGTTAGTCAGTCATCCACCACTGCTTTCACCTCTCCTACATCACAACCAAAGTTCTTTAACAGAAAAAGAAAGCCAATCACTGCCGATGAGGGTACACATGATCCTAATGCTGCAAAATACCCACTGGAACTTGAAGCTATCAAAAATGAGATGAGGCAATTCTATACAGAAGAAGATCCTTCAAAAAGGAGATTCTCCTCACTCATAGGCTACATGCCACCAGAGGATATGGATGATTACCTCAAACTCAAGGCAAGACAGGCCAAAGCAAGAGCTAAATTTGAAAGTGAAAAAGAACATCTAAGCGAAGAAGGCATTGCTAAAAGACTGGATTTCTACCTCGAAAAGGTAAAGCAGATGGAAGAATTCACACAAGAACTAGACAAAGAAAAGGCTGAACAACGCAAAGAGTTGAGAAGACAATATCTAGCCTACATTATGAAAGAAAAATTCTATCCTGCTGAGGAAAAACAGTTTGAAGAATGGCCGATAGTCGCTCTAAAGCATGAGGCAGAAAGGATTGAGAAAATTAAGAAGGATCCTTCAAAAAGGAAAAATGCTCCAAACTGGAACAAATTCAAAAAGCTCATTGCCGATCTCACTGCTGAATATAAAAGAAAGAAAAAGGAGCTGGTGGATGCAAAAATGCATACTGCTGAAGCCATATCAAAATGGTCAAAACAGCAGACTGATGAAGCCTATGAAAGGCTGAAGAAAAGAAAGATAACTGTTTCAGGCACTTCTAAGAAGAAAGAACAAATGATGAAGCTTGAACAGAAGATAGGAAACATCACAACACTGTTCCGGTCTACTTATGTAACAAATCAAGAAGAAGGAGAACAGTTGACTGAAGAAGAGGTTATAGAAAAAGAAGCAGAGTACTTCAAAGATACCATCACAAAAATGGGTCTAAAAGAAGAAACTTCAACAAAGCTTCAAAGCCTTTTTAAGGCATTAAACAAACCTGCGTCTCCAAACACTGCAAAAGACAAGACAGAAGCTGAAAGACAAGAACTTATTGAACAAGAAACTGCAGAAGATATAGCTGCAGCAGACAAAGTCATTGGAGAAGCTTTCACAAGAATGTCTGAAAGTCTGCAGATGTTTTCAAGGCCATCATCCATCAACTCATCAGCAAATAAGTCTCTCCCAAGAAACCCACTTGGCTTAAAAATACTAAAGTGGATGTCTGATCAAAAGACTCACGTATTGACCCTGGTCAGAGCCAATGGCGAAGTGAAGTACATATCAAGGAAAGAAGCACTAGGCCTTAGTGTTCAAGATTTGCAGGATCTCCTTGAACTTTCACTGTGTAGGGATGAGGATGACCAGAGTGCAAAGGAATTTGAAGCTGAATTCAAAGAACAAGCTAAGGCACTCTTGATGAGTAATAAAGATCCTGAATAATGAAGGGTTTTGGCATTATCTGTTCCAGGGGGAGATTGTTGGGATTGAACCCTACCAGAGGAACAGATAATGTAAAGCCAAAACCAGGTCACAACAGAGGATTCATAATAAGCAGCAGTTTACATTAAGCTTTCCCCTTGAAAGTGATTTATAACAACTGATGGTCTCTATCCACTGTCCATATACAACTGCTGCCTTGCAACTGCTGACCACTCTAAAGTACTGTTGAAGTTTAAAGGCTGAAGCTCAATCTACTGACGGGACTCAAGCACTGCTGAAGGATTAAAGCACTGCCCATTCAAGGTCTGATCACCCTTTGAAGAAAGCACTGATACTAGACATCAGTGGTTGACTACATCAGTGGAATGAAGAATCAGTGTTTATACAACAGTAGTTAGAATGTAATCAGTGTCTGTATGGTCAGTAGTCATAGATCAGTTGTTAAAGGTTGTTAGGCTGTTAGACGTCGCTTTCATGGTGACGTCAGCTGAGATTCCTCAGTGGTTTGGTTTGCCTATAAATGTAACAGTACCCTGTATTGTTACATTTGATTGACTGAGCGGGTTCTTCTCCTCATGTCTAATCCTTTCATCTTGTGTGCAACCAACCTTGGGGTATCTGGCTGAGGGGGAGTTTAGTTTGTAAGCATATCTGTAATCTTTTGCTTTGATTTGTAAATCTTTTGACTCTATGAGAAGCAATTGTTTATCAAACTATTTTCTCCATTTGATTGTGATTACAAAGTTTGTTTTCATTTCCGCTGCACTTTACATGTTTTCATATTCACAAACTGTTCAAAACATACAAACAACCACAATCATGAGAGCCTCCGATCCTAACACCGAGGGAGCCTCATGCCAGATTTGTACCTTCTAGTCTTGGTAAGCTTATCCTTCCTTGATATTGCTTGCAGGGTTAGCTTTGCCTCTTTGGGTATGTTTTAGGTTTGTGTGTCTCGAGGATACATTTATGCTTTGTAGAGAGTTGTCTAATCAGTTTGACTTATTCAATTCAAGTCCCAAGGTTGTACAGTAACCTTAGTTTCCTGTGACCAGCTGTTGGTGTGTTAGCTTCTGGTCGGGAGCTTCCAGCTTCTGACATTCAGCTTCTTTTTTCTAGTTTATGTTTAACGCTCTTTATTTTATTTTCACGATTGTCGTTGACTTTGACTTTGCTGACTGGGATCTCCGAGTACCCACATCATCATCGGACAACATTAGGTGTTGGTTTGCACTAGAGTCTGCGATATATATATATATATATATATATATATATATATATATATATATTTTAACAAGGATTAATTATTTGTTATACAACAACTCCTTTTAAAAACTATTTTATTTTGAAACAGATAAATTACCTCACATATTTTCCTTTCGTTATTCTGATGTTGTTGACCTCTAATTTGTTACTATTATCAATTTTGTAAAGTACTCAGAAGTGTAAACATGTGAAGACATGCTTGTTTCGTTGTTAACGTTTTCGGTAGTTTCTATGATTAACGTTTCTCAATATACACAAGTTTTTGGGATTTCTATGAATTTTGAAGGTCTTGCCAGTTTGGAATGTAAAAGATATTGTCTAAAGATTTTAATTGGTGATCACCTATGTTGGAGGGTAAAAGATATTGTCTAAAGATTTTTTCAAACAGGTAATGGTTATATACTTTTATGTTCGTTAAACTTTAGTAGGATATGTTATACAAGCTTTTATTAAGATGATAACTTATAAGTAGTTGTTAATATAAATAGTTAATATATCTATATCATATGTTTTTTTTTAATAGCCAACGGAACCTTCATTAATAAAACGAAACTAAAAACAACACATCGTACCCAGCCAGGAGCTGGACCAAAAAACAAGAAAAGAATAAGGAAAAACGAGAACAACTCGAAACAGAAAACAAAAAAAACAATCCGACGACACCCTCAATTAAAGTTTGTATTAAAATCCCACCATTCCCGCCTTGATATCGAGTGAAATTTTGATCTCTGTTTTAAACCTTGAAAAGAGGCCTCTTTTATATCTTCCGCTACCGTTTGGACCACGCCTTGTCTTCCTTTGAAAACCCGTTCATTTCTCGTCTTCCATAATATCCGCATCGTTTGAATTGCCACGGCATGTATTGCTTTTCTAACCTTCCGATTTCTTTGGATCTCGATCAACTCCGACAGTATCTCCGCAAGACTTCTTTCCGTACTAACCATAGGAATTTTCAGCCATTCGGATCTATATCGTATGTGGTTCACAATATGCATGAGTATAAGTTATTGGAAATGAAAATGAATGAACAAAATTATTTGAGCCTGACTTTCCACAAGTGGAAAGATTCTTAAGCATCGCAATTTCCCCAAAAGTTGCATGTGGGAGTTGCATGTGGGGCTTAACAACTGCTTGCAATTACTCTTTCTCTCTCTCTATCTATCTATCTATATATATATATATCTATATATATATAGGGTCGGGATTTAGAGAAAACGGTAGAAAGTGTGAGAACGCTTATGGATCGTCCGATTAAAACAATCAATGGACTAGATTGGCGCAATGCGTTTTCGTAAATAACATCAATTTTATTACGTGGACGCGCCTCATTAAGGGTAAAAAGGTCTTTACACTTCTATACCAAAACGCCAACTAATGAATAAAACGTCATTACGGACCAAAACACAGCCCTATATAAACAAAAACATCACAGACATAAAAACATACCCCCACCCCCAGAACCTGAAACGCCATATTTTTTACTATATACCATTCATCTTACAAACGCCAAAATCCCCAAAACATCAAACACACCTACTCAAAAACGCCATATTTTACTATATACCAATCTTCTTAGAAAACGCCAAAACACTCAAACATCAAAGATTCCAAAAAATCGACGGTTCTTTCAGATACACTATTTCCTCGGTAAAACGCCAAAAATGGCAAATATCGTTCCTTGTATATTCAAATATTGTTCTACGCCAAAGTTTCGGAGAATGCATTCTTCCCTGAGTTTGTGTGGCTCAAATAACATTTTGCTGCATGAGATGAACAAATCATAAACAAAAAGATGCTGGTGTCAGACTTATGTCATTTTTTGTGTTTTGTTATTGATGAATATTATAATGGCATAAAACGACGAATGACACTGATGAGTTGTTTGAAGATATATATTCAAACAAAAAACTCATGACATTTTGTCTTTCCAAACGGCCACAAAAACACAAGCATAACAAAGCCAAACCACCAGTGAACATGATTCAAAGAAGAAAGAGGCTGATGACAATGAAGATTTGGAAGATGAATTGTTTCTATTTTTATTTTTATTTTTTTAATTTTCTTTTTCTGTTGTTTGTTTTGTATTTTTTAACTTAGAATAAAAAAATACATTATATTAATAAAACGCCAAACAGTCATAATCCATGTGAAACGCCATAATGCAGTAAAAACGCCAAAAACTCCCAACTATAATGAAAGTAGTTTGCAGAAGTATTAATAACAGCTAAAAATGAAAAAAAAAACGCCAAAAACTACTTAAAGCCATTAAAAACGCCAAACTTGGGAGATGGAAAGTCTATAACCCTAAAAACTCATAAAAATCTGAACAAAAACAGTAAAAATACACAGTAACTGAAAAGACGGCTACTTTATTAATATCATTTATTATAAATAAAATCTCGCCTAAACTACGCGTCAAAAACATCATATAAGAGAGACGTCTCTGCACAATCAACTGATTACAAACCAAAAACAACGTCATATTTTCTAGAAACCATTCACTTTAAAAACGCCAAAAAAAAATAGTTAAAAAGCCACAGATGTGGAACCTCGTTTCTTTTATATTGAGTATTGATCTGAATGAAGTTTCACTGAATGGATTCTTCTCTGAGTTGGGTATCTATATAATCTTTTGCTGAACGAGATGGACAAATATTCAAGAAAAAGAGACTGATGACACTGATATGTCATCATGTCACTTTGTTCTTGATGGATATATTGATGGCATGAAGGGATCAATACATTAGAGCAGGCGTTGGTCTTCAACATGTCATCAAACAAGGATATATCAACCCACAATAAAGGATGCCACAAAAAATAAGCATCTCCTAAGACGGGCGTTATGTAGGAAAATAAGGATCTACATAAGGTATTCAAAAACAGGTTCAAAACGCCAAAATGTTAAAGTAGAAGAGGCTGATGACAATGAAGATTTGGATGAGAAATTAGATTATAATTTTTATTTTTTTTGTTTCATTTTATATTGTTTGTTATCTAATTCTCTGTTGTTTATTATCTAATTCTCTACTAATTTAAAAAAATTGAGTATAAAACGCCAAAAACTGCAAACACCAAAACACCAGATAGTGTGAAAAACTGTGAGAACGGATGCTAGTAAAGCATGATGTTGTTATATAAAACGCCAAAAAACGCCAAACAGAGTATTACTGGAAAAATCTACACTAATTGACAGATGAAATTGAACGAAACAGTAATTGCTAAACAGTAAAATGAAGAAACAGTAACATTATTGCCAAACGTTTATTATATTAAAAGCCACTACATAGAAAATTGAATTTATTTATCTTTTCAAAACGCCATAATTGCCTATCACAATATAGGCCTGTATCCTACATGGCACAACACTTGATATAATAAAATCAAGAAAATTACTGATGTTTTTTTACATTATAGGCCTGCATCCTGATCTAAAAACAATAAAAACGCCAAAACATACTTAAAACGCCAAAAAATTTACTATGATCCTGATCTAAAAACAATAAAAAACGCCGCGTGTTTATTAAACGCCAAAAAATGGAAAGATGATGTGACACGCGTTTAAAAAAGAAATATGAAAGGACAAAAAAAACCCCCCGCCCATCTCTATGTCACGTGACACGTGTTGGGCCAGGAAGCGTTCTCACCATTCTCACACTTTTGAGCGTTTTCTCCTGATCCCGTTTATATATATATATATATAGGATTAGGTTCAAACGTGAACAAATTTCCAAGAGTGAACCGCGTGAACTGATCTGAAACATTGATTCCATATACATTTAACAAGGGTAAGATTGTAACTTTATATAAATATTGAATTTAAATTATTGCCTTATTAATTTCAAAATCCTAGCATATTTAAATCATCATCTGTTACCAACATTTTCGACATCTACAAAACAATTACTTATTTTAAATATGTTAGGATAATCTTAACTTATTTTAATATTGTCATTGTTTTTGGTCATAGTAGCAAGATTCGAATTATAGTTTTAGTCTTTTTTTGGTTGAACTAGAGTTTTCAGTCATCTTTTTTATTGTGTATAACTCTTAGCTCCGTAGTACACATGTGTACTGCTGTGTTCTATACATTCCAACACGATAGTACACATGTGACCCGCAACATTGTTGTCTTAGCTCCGTAGTACACATGTGTACTGCTGTGTTCTACTGTTCTATACATTCTAACACGATAGTACACATGTGTATAATACATGGTATATTTACAGGATTTACTCTCTTATTATTGGAAATAATTTTCTTTCCTAGTTTTAAATAAGCAAAATAATATAATTACACTTCTACCCTTTTAATTTTAATAAAACAATAAAATCTAACCTATTAATTACAATCATGCCACCCCTTTAAATAATCAAGATCATATTAATCAGCGGTCAAGATTTGTTCACGCAGTTCGCTCTTGGGAGGTTGTTCACGCTGGAACCTTACCCTATATATATATATATATATATTCTTAATTATAAACACTAGTGAACTAATCTTAGCTTTTAATTATCAATACACAACTGTATACACAATTAAATGTATTCCAAACATGAAATCTAAAAACCATGCAAAGCATTTAATCAGTATGTTTTAAATTAAATGCCTAGAATACATATAATTGTGTTGGGTGGGAGTTGGCTACAAAGTCCATTTTTCCTACAAAGTGTACAAAGTCATAAAACACAACAATTTCAGCCATAAAACACACTCAAAACCCACAAATACTAAAGTGAAGATTACTAAAACGCCATATTTGTGTGTTTTGTGTTGTGTTTTGGATGATAAGGCTTTGATTTTCGAATGACTAACATTAGTGTGTTTTATGTCGATTATCATGTTGTGTTTTATATTCATAGTTCTACGATGGTGTGTTTGAAGTTTTTATAGACTGTTAGGGTTTGGATATTGTGTTTTAGTTATCTTCACTCTGTTATTTGTGGGTTTTGAGTGTTTTTTAGGGCTGAAATTGTGGTGTTTTATGACTTTGTACACTTTGTAGGAAAAATAGACTTTGTAGCCGAACCCCATTATAAATTATTGTGTTTGATGTTTTTATATATTATACCATATCAAAAGAATATAGAACATTAGGTGTTGATTTGCATATATCTTTTTTTTTTAACAAGGATTTGTTATTTGATATACAACAACTCCTTTTAAACACTATTTTATTTTGAAACAGATAATTACCTCACGTTCAGTGGCGAAGCTACGCCCCCCCCCCCCTTTTTCCGAAACCGGGGGTGGAAACGTATATACCTAAAAAATTTCTATACGAATTACTATTCATAACACTACGCATCGAAAAGTTCGAGGGGTCGGGCGCCCCCTCAGACTTCCACTAAGCTGCGCCCCTGCTCACGTTATTCTGATACTATTGATCTCTAATTTGTTACTATTATCAATTTTGTAAGGTGCTCAGAAGTGTAAACATGTGAAGACATACTTGTTTCGTTATTAACCTTTTCGGTAGTTATTACTAAATACAAGATATAGTCCTAAAACCCACATTGTTTTTTCTTGTAGTTATCAATCTACTAATAAAATGCCCATTATAAATGTAGGGTTAACATTTTTTTTTTTTGAATCGCTAACGGAACTTCATTCATAAAGACGGAACCAAAAAACTCAGCCAGAAGCTGAACCAGTTACAAATACAAGCTGAAAAGAAACAAAGGGACAGAAAAAGAAAATGAACTACAGATTAAAGTTAAACTCCCACCACTGTTGTTTTGTGATTGAACTATGTTTTGATCTCTGTCTTACACCTAAAAAGGATGTATCTTTTATTTCCTCAATGATCATTTGGACCGTGCGTCTTCTCCCCGAAAAAATTATATCGTTTCTATTTTTCCATAAGAGCCACATAGTTTGTATTGCGATCGCGTGTAGCATCTTTCTCTTATGCCGACTTCTGTTACTTTCTAGGATCGATTTCAGCAGATCTTTTACATTGCTGACATTGTTTAACATCGGTGAACCTGTCCAAATCTGCACCGCATCCCAGACTCTCCTCGCGAAGTTGCAGTTTATCAGAATGTGCACAGCGTCTTCATCGCCTTCTCCACAAATTTTGCAGCTCGTCTCCTGAATCTCCATACCTCTGATTACTAAGGCGACAGCTGATGGAATCTTTTCGTCGATCGCTCGCCACACGAAAGCCGTACTTTTGGCCGTTGCCCAGTTGTTCCAACAGAACGAGTTTGGAGCTGAATTTATATCAATATTTCGACCCAGAGATAACCTCACATTTTTTACGCTGAAATCCTCTTTTTCGGACAGTTTCCATACCCATACATCGTCATTATTAGATAGAACTTGTTGCTGTAAGCTGTGCTTCAGTTGATCCATTTCTGCCTTTTCCTCAACGCTGTACGGAGCTCTACTCCATGACCAATCCCAAAAAATCCCCCCATTCACAATCTTATAAGCCTCTTGTACTTTTGCTTTTTTCCTTGTAGATAGATGATACAAACATGGGAATTGCACCCTCAGCGGTTCGCTACCACTCCACGTATCCACCCAAAATAGAGTTTTATCCCCCCTACCCACTTTACTGCATAAGCTTGTATTAATATTTATATTCCTTTTACTGAAATCTTTCCCTATTTCCCCAATGTTTTTCCACACGCCTATCTGAGATTTTTTTACCGGAATTGCTTCCACTTTCCTGTCACTACCATGAATCGATTCTATAACTTTTGCCCATAAGGTGTTAGATTCCATTTTTATTCTCCACCATCATTTAACAAGAAGAGCCAGATTCATGTCTCTTAAGTTACCGATCCCAAGTCCCCCGAAATCTTTCATGGCAACCACTCTTTCCCACTTAACCCATCTAATTTTATTATTAATATTGCATCCCCCCCATAAGAATTTCCTTCGGATTCCTTCAGGTACTTTTAAAACTCCCATAGGACATTTGTAAAGAGAGAAATAGTAGTTTGGTAAACTACCCAATACCGATTTTATAAGAATGACTCTCCCAGCGAAAGATAGATGCTTAGCCTTCCAGTTGGAAAGCCTTTTGTTGAAAAGATTAATAATTTCCTTCCAGTGTGTGATTCTGTTCATATTCGCCCCGACTTTTAAGCCAAGATACACGAAAGGAAACTTCCCTTCTCTGCAATTAAAAAAAGATGCCATATTTTTCACTTCCTCGTCGTTCGTACCTACACCGTATAAGTGACTTTTCCTCGAATTTACTTTAAGCCCGGACAATAGATAAAAAATACGGAGAATTCTTTTAAGATTCCTCGCATTGTTTTCCTCCCATTCGCCAATAAATAATGAGTCATCCGCGTAAAACATATGAGTTAGATATGGGCCGTTCCTAGGAAGTTTCACACCTTGAAAGATATTGTTTTGTTTGGCCTTTACCATCATGACGTGTAGGGCCTCCATAGCAATAATGAAAAGAAACGGGGCCAAAGGGTCACCCTGTCTCAAACCTCTCTTATACTGGAATTCCCCCGTTGGTGAACCGTTTACCAATACCGAACCCCTGCCCGCGAACAATATACCCGTAATCCAATTCCTCCACTTCGATGGAAAACCCATATGAGATAAGATTGAAATCAAGAACTTCCAGTTTAGAGTATCATAGGCTTTCTCAATGTCTGCTTTAAACACAAACATACCCTTCCCCGCTTTTTTTGCCCAACCCACCACTTCATTTATGACAAGAGGGCCATCAATAATGTTTCTATCTGATAAGAAGGCTGACTGAACGTTTGAGACGATACTCTTTATGACACTTTTGACTCTATTTGCTAACACTTTTGAGATTATCTTATTTATCACCCCTACAAGTGATATAGGTCTAAAATCCGATAAAGTAATAGGATCAGTTACCTTAGGGATAAGGGCAATAAACGAAGCACTGCAAGAATGATGGATGGAACCGTGTATGTAGAACTGATCCATGACCTCCATAATTAGATTCTTCATGTCCTCCCAATACGATTTAATGAGCTTGAAAGTAATTCCGTCCGGGCCCGGTGATTTATCAATACCGCAATTCCAGACAGCTTCACGAACTTCCTGAACTGAAAATTTGCTAATCAACTCCCTTGCTTGTTCTTCGGTCAGCCTTTTGAATCCCCCTGAGTCTAATCCCGGCCGCACATTCACCGGTTCCTTGAATTTCTCTTGGAAGGCCGTCAAGAAATGAGACTTAATCTCTTTTGGGTCCGTGACCCACTCCCCTTCTATCCATAACCCGCTAATCTTATTCCGAGCAATATGATTATTTACAATCGAATGAAAATAACTTGAGTTTTCGTCACCCAAACCTATCCATTTCAGTTTTGCCTTCTGTTGTAAGTCTGCTGCCGACTTTTCGTGCCATTTTTTTACCTTATCCTTACTTTCTTTCCAACATTCTATCTCCGTAACCGATAATAGCCTGTTTTCAGCTAGCTCATCTAATTGAATCAGCTGATTCTGTGCTTCCACCAATTCTTTCTCTTCTGTTTCCTTATTATTTTTTCGCCACTTTTTCAGTTCTTCTTTTATCTCCTTGAGTTTTACTGCTACAACTTCGTCTTTAAATCTGGATTCACAAGGCTTATCCCATCCCCTTTTCACCGCCTCATCGAAACCTTCCAAACTAAACCAACTATTAAATAACCTGAACGGAGGGGGACCGAAACTGTTGTTGTTGGTTGTCAAAATTAAAGGACTATGATCAGAGATCTTTCTATTAAGAGCCAGTAATGATGCGTTCGGCCATTTGCTCATGAAATTATCACAAACCAAGATCCGGTCAATTTTACTGAGGTTAGAACCATCTCCGGCTAGAAAAGTATACTTCATCCCTCCCATATTATATTCCTGAAATCCACCTCTGCTGATGAAACTATTGAAACACATTGCTCCGCCTACATCAAATTGAGAATTTAATCGATCCTCAGGGACCCTAACTTCATTGTAGTCGCCCAACATTATCCATAAACCCGTAATTGTATTTTTTGCCACCAATAATTCCTCCCACATTCTTCTTCTATTAGCTTTAATCGTTGACCCATATATGTTCACAATGACCAATTCTACATCATACCCCACTAGACTTCCTTTTAGCAGTATAAAGTTTTGATTCTTAATTTCCGACTCCTTTTTGAACACTTGTGGGTTCCATAAGGATAATAACCCCCCCGATCGACCCTCCGCATCTACTTTCGAGAAATCAAAACCAGATTTATCCCAGAATCTTCTAATCTTGTTTATAGATAAATCTCTAAACTGAGTTTCCTGTAAAGCTAAAAAAGATAGATTAAACTTACCAAGAAGACTTCTCACTTCTGCTGCCTTCCCCACCCCTCCGGCTCCTTTTATATTAATCGACCCGAAATTCATTGTTGAATAGCATCCACCCGATCTGCCACTACCGAACCTCTGACCATGGCTTCGAATTTTTGCAAATCCACCCCGATTTGTGAACCTATTTTAATTGTTGCCTCAACTTCATCGTTCACAAGTTTATCCTCCGGGTCATTAGAGTCACCATCCCCAGAGTTTGGTATAATACTACTGCTTGATTGTTGTTTCTCCGTTATCACCTCTTCCTCCCACTCCGAATCTAATGCGTCTTCTACACTGTCTTCATTGAGCTCGTGACCATTTAAATCTTCCTCTGTGATTCTAAATTTCTTTTTGCTTTTCCTTTTATTTGCTTTCTTCTTCTTGAAAAGAAACTTCTTTTTTGGTCTGCTCCTAGAATCGTCGGATATGTCTACATTGAGATCAGGGATTTTGTTTTTACCAAGTACACTTTGAGGTTTAAGAGAAATGGACCGGGCTTCTGCCAGATTAATACGTTTTCTTTTCTTTTGGGCTGTTCCATCTGGCCCACAAGTTAATGGGGTATTAAAAAATTCATTGTGGCAATCGTTCACCAAGTTTGAGGGCCCACTTTCTGATATTGGCTCCACATCATTTAATGGTACCTCATTTACCTTGTCATTGGGAATATTGATTGTGTCATTCTCGTACTGTGTTCCACCAGGCTGTTCGACATCCCCAACTGTCTTTTCGGTTTCCACCTTTTCATCTTCCACCTGTCCGATCTCCGGTGACTTTACCGGTACCGGAATTGTGTCGTCAATAAACTCAGTTTCCATAGACTCCGATTGCTTCTTATCCTCTTTTGTCAACCAGACTGGAGTTTTAAGATCATTTTCATCCGTAGCCATATCAACCGGTTGGTGGCTCCACTCTTTTGTTGCCGGCGAATCGGTGTCAACTTGATCATGCTCCGAATTTTCTGGCTGGTTTGCTTCATACACGAACTCCGGTAGCCACAGTTTATTCACCTTAGAAACCCATACATCAAACAGCATATTTTTCCAGTTGATCGAGATTTTATCCTCGATTGTCTTACCACTGTTCACTAGTACACCTATTATATCTTCATGAAAACAATAATCTTTCTCATCTGCCTCCGATCTTTTTATAATTCTCCCGAATTTTTCCCCAATGCATTCAAATACTGAATCAATCCATAATTGCAGGGGAACACCTCTAATTCTTAACCATGCTATTCTCTCATATGGTATAACTTGTCCGTTCCATGTCGTAACTTTGTTGAACCATTCTTTCCATTCTACCTCTTTCTCTTTCAGCATCGTATTTTTTTCCTCCACCGAATCAAAAATTATTAGTAACTTCAACCCACCAATGTATCTAACCTGTGAATCCTTTAGTTCCAACTTATTCTTGAACATAGTGACTTCTCTCAGGGCCCCAATGTTTTTCAGGTCACCTACTATTGCTTTGTCTTTCCAATTCTTGTAGGGGATAGATTCATTGGCAAACTTTAAATCACTAACCACTTCGTCTCTTACCGTTTTTCCTGCAGCCACGTCCGCCCAAGAAACACCCCTTTTCAAATGGCCATTCTTTGAAGACTCCGGTCTTTCATATGTTGTGTTAACTGGTTCCTTTCTTTTCTCGTTCCACACCTTTTTTTTTACTTTGATTCTTCTTTTCTATCTTGACGAATCTAGCCACATTTGCCCTTATCCTCCATCCAAACAACATCAGCTGGTTTAAGGCCTTAATCATCTTATCCGGATCCTTGACTTTGGTGAAGCGAAGAAATCCGAATCTGTTCCCCCTCTTATCCAGCTTTTTAGCTATATATGCATCCACTATATGACCCAGGTTCATACATTCAATCCATAACTCACCATCTGTAATATGGGGATGTATATTCGAAACATAGAAAGTTATCGCCTTTTCCTTACTTAGTTCGTCACAGCTCTCGGTATTACAATTGTTTTTAACGTCTCTCTCCATAGTACGAATCGCAGGTTTTTAAGAGGTTAATAGGATTCGTTACGATCTAGCTGAACTATATTTTTCAATAGCCGCGACCGATGACAGACCTACTAAGCAATCAAAACCAGGATTCTAAGTAATATATGCACTCTCGGGGGACCGAAACAGCCGGCGAATGGATTGGCGCAGAAAAGAAGTATAGGAGGAGAGGTTATGTCCAGAAACACGAATAATAAGATGAAAAACCAGAAACCACTTCCTCACGAATCTGCTTTAATCTTCATCGTCGAGCCAGTACCGGAAACCGTGTAGCCGGCGAATGGATGAAGCAAAAAAGACGATAGTGAGAAAGGATGGAAATCGGTGGTGAATCGACTAAACCTTGCCCCCTATACTTCCTTAATCTTCAATCGTCGAGCCGAGCCGGATGGTCGGAGTCTTTTTGTATTCTCACCGGAAATCGCCTCCCACTCTCTGATAAGCACTTTTCACAATTACCAGTTTGTAGGGTTAACATTTGAATGGAGGATTTCTATCTTCTAAAGTTTTTCTTTTCTATGATTAACGTTTAGCAACGTACACAAGTTTTTGGGATTTCTATGAATTATGAAAGTCTTCCTAAGACTATGTTCTCCAGAAGTTATTACAAAAGTAAACTGTGGAAATAGATTTCTTGTATAAATGTATGGGATTGAAGTGATGTCTTTTTGTATATTGTTAAACTTATGATGTTATTAAATCATGTGATGATAATGGTATTTAAATTTGGATATTGTTGTTTACTTTTAATTGGTGGATTTACTTACATTAAAGAATGGAGAGGAGACACCAGGAGCAAAGAAACCAGGATTGGAATACTTTCAAAGGAAGCAGAACACGGAAGCAGGAAGCGATGGCCAAAAAAGTTTGGAAGCCAACCATTCCTACTACGAATGTGTTTGTTTCTAACATTCCCGATGGGTTCAGAGAAGATGAGCTAAAGAAGATATTCAAAGAGTTTGGGAAGATAGTTTCGGTCTATGTCTCAAGAAGGAAAGACAAGCAAGGAAATTTTTTTGGGTTCGTTAGGTATGAAGCAGTGGAAAACAAAGAGGAACTCGTTCGTAGTATGGGGAATGTGTACATGGAAGGAGCTAAGTTAGGTATCAACATAGCTAAATATGATAGATGGAGTTTTGAAGGTAGAATGGAAGCAAATCCTCAGGTTAACAAGAAAGGGGAACACGTCAAGGATATGATACGAGAAACTAGGGGCTTTCCAAGGCTAACTTGCAAGGTACAGGAGGAGCTTCTTTCAGGGATATGGTATCCAGTGGAGCGTCTTTCAAGGATATGGTATCCAGTGTCAAGGCGAAAGAGTCTAGCAAAACCATCTTTTTGGCTCCGGATACAGCAATAAGCTCGGAGGATTGGCGAAACACAGCACTAGTTGGAGAAGTGAGATCTATAGAGCAATTGGCAAACATGAACCAGGAACTTGTAAAAGTAGGTATCTTGGGGGTTTGGATAAAATACCTTGGAGGGATGAATATTCTCCTTTTATTTGAGAATTTGGAAAATGCAATATACGTGATGGAAAACATGCAAGATCAGTGGAAGAAGATTTTCCGGTCACTGGAACATTGGTCGGAAGACTACAAGCAAGAGGATAGGCTGGCGTGGCTAACGATTAGAGAAGTTCCTGCTCATTTATGGACTGGAGATACGTTCGATTTGATCGGCAACAGTTTCGGCAGAATTATTGTTCATTCAGAGGCGTCGAAATCCGATGGCAACTTGACTTTCGATAGGGTTGGGATCTTAATTAAGAATAAAAAGAGAATCACGGAACAAATGGTGATACGGTGGAAAAACCAGGCTCATGTGATTTGGGTTGAAGAAGACACTGAACCATGGACACCGAAATTCATGTCTTGCGGAGAGCCGTCAGGTTCCGGCAGTCAATCGCCGGAGTCCGATAAGATTGAGATGGATGTGGAAGCCGTCGGCAAGGAAGACACGGAATCTAGAAGGGAGTTCGAACAGTCAGAAACACGCGTGGAGGAAGGTGCATGCATGGGTAATCCAAACGTTGTGGCGGTGAACGAGGAGCCGACTTTGGGATTTCAATTTCCTAAGTTCTCTGTTACAATGACAGAAAAAGGTTTGGCTGGCCAAGTGGATTTCACGTGTGATGCAGATGAGCCAAAGGGGATGGATATTTCATCTCAAGCCAAGGTAATTAATGTTGGGCCTGTTTTTGTTGAAAAGCCCAATCCAAGGAAAAGACCCAGATGCAATTCAAATGGATTTTCTTGTGGGCCTAAGGTAACACATCAGACGGAGTTGTCTGGAGAGGAGGACACGCTGGATCTGAATTCACCACCAGGGGTTTTTCGAGCTTTGAACAGAGGGAAATCGAGCAGAAGGGGTAACCAGCGAAGGAAGTTCTCGGGCAACAAGTTCAACCCTTTTTGTGCTCAAGGAATAATCACAGATTCTCTGCATGAGGCGAGGAGATTTTTTCAGAACACAAATAATGATTTGGTCGTTAATCCTACTGAGTCAAGTGAAGGAGGCGTGACTCTGCATGGGGGAGAAGAAAACGAGTTACTGAATGGGGAAACAGATTTCACAATTAAAGTTGGAAAGAAGGTGGGCATTGAAGCGGACAAGTTTAACAAGCAGGTCAGAGCTCTGGTTACAGGTGAGGTGTTTCAATCTGAAACTCAATGAATTTTTTAAGCTTGAATGTTCGGGGGTTGGGTAATGGAGATAAAGCAGACTGGGTGTGTAACATAAAACGGAAGCATAAGGTACTGTTCATGGGCTTACAAGAATCTCAAGTTACGGATTTAGTCGATAATGACATTTTTGGGGTAACTCGGGTTTCTGTTTCGAAGCCGTGGATGTGTCGGGAAGATCCGGAGGTATTGTAAGTATGTGGGATGCGGATTTTTTCTCCCTTGGGGAGGTGGTGAAACACAGGAATTTTCTGTTGGTGGCGGGTAAGGTGCGGGGTCATGACAAAACCTTTTTCATCTTGAATGTTTATGCTCCGCAAAGTACTTCGAAAAAACGTAGATTGTGGGACGAAATAAAACAGATGATGACGGGGAGAGAAGGTTAGTGGATCTGTTTTGGTGACTTTAACGCTGTACGTACGGCGGAGGAAAGAAAGAATTCGAGATTTGATGTTAACAGTGCTAACGATTTCAATAGCTTCATCTCGACAACGGGATTGGAGGAGTATGCGTTGAAAGGAAGAAGATATACTTTCTGCAAAGGAACCGGGAAAAAAGCGAAACTTAGTAAGCTGGATAGATATTTGCTAAATTATGATTTTATTAACGATTGGGCAAGCGCTTGTGTTTTGGCTCTCCCCAGGTACATGTCCGATCATTCGCCGATTCTTTTGATGACAAATCCAGTGGACTTTGGACCGATTCCGTTTCGGTTTTTCAACTCTTGACTGGAGAAGAAAGGTATAGATGATGTGATGGAAGCGGCATGTGCGTCGTTTAGTATGGTTGGTCAGGCTGACGTGGTATTGGCTAACAAGCTGAAACATATAAAGGAATGCTTGAAAACTTGGATTAAAGATGCAAGGTTGAAAGAAGAAGAATTATTAGAAGTTCTAAGAGCAGACTTTAACCATTTGGACTTGGAATGGGAAAATAGGGATCTGACAGATGAGGAAGCGTGGATTTATGCGGAAAGTAAGGTCGGGATCCAGAAGAAGAAAATAGAAGATTAAAAGATATGAAGCAAAAAGCGAGATGCAATTGGGCAGCGTATGGTGACGATAATTCTGCCTACTATCATGGAATTGTTAAGAGCAAAGAAGCAAAAAACCGGTTTCATGGGGTGGAGGTTAATGGGATATGGTGCAACAATCCGAAGATTGTGAAAAGAGAGGGTAGGCGATTCTTTGCTGATCGTTTTAAAGAAAATATGGCGACTCGTCCAACGATTCACTGTCGTGATATAAAACGGCTCTCAAATACGGAAGCAAATAGTTTGATCGCCGTTTTCGGAAAAAGAAATTAAACAAGCAGTCTAGAAGTGTGATGACGATCGAGCACCGGGTCCGGATGGTTTCAATTTTCGTTTCCTCAAACGGTATTGGAACAAGTTGGGGCAAGATTTTTATCGGCTTCTTCACCACTTTTATGAATCAGAGAAGATTTCGCATGGTTGTTCGTCCTCTTTCATAGCTTTAATACCAAAAAAAAAAAGGATCCTTTAGGATTCAATGTTTTTCGGCCGATTAACCTCTTGGGATGTATAAGTAAAGTTTTATCGAAGGTACTTGCTGAGAGACTTAAGCGGGTTATGCATTCGGTGATTTCGATCAACCAATCCGCTTTTATTCAAGATCGCAATATCATAGATGGTCCGCTTATTATTAATGAATTGCTAGCATGGATCAAGCGTAAGAAAAAGAAGATGTTGATGTTCAAAATTGACTTCGAAAAAGCCTATGATCATCTAAATTGGGACTTTTTGGATTCGATTCAAGAGCAAATGAACTTCCCGACAAAATGGCGCAAGTGGATTCGGGCAATACTAGCTTCGGCTAGATCCTCGGTGTGGATAAACGATTCCCCTTCGTTTGAATTCCAATTTTCTCGCGGTCTTAGACAAGGTGATCCTATCTCTCCTTTCCTATTCCTCATAGGAATGGAGGCTTTTTCTTTAATTATGGAAAAGGCTGCGGTCGAAGGCATTTTCCAAGGCATAAAACTTCCAAATAAAGGCCCCTCGATTACGCATTTATTGTTCGCGGATGACGCGCTTTTGGTAGGGGAATGGGAAAAGGAGAACGTGTTAAATATGGCGCGATTGCTTAGATGTTTTAATCTTGCTTCGGGTTTAAACATTAATTATAGCAAATCGAGTCTTTTTGGGATTGGTGTTTCGGAAGAGGAGGTTAAGAAGATGGCTAAAGATATTGGATGTCAAAATGGGAAACTCCCATGTGTTTACCTTGGCTTAATGATAGGAGCTAATATGAACAACAGTGCGCATTGGAAATCGGTCTTGCAAGTCTTCGACAAAAGACTAGCGATATGGAAAAAATCTATATTGTCGGAAGGAGGGCGCCTCACTTTAATCAAGGCGGTTATGGAAACGATACCTACGTACTACTTCTCTCTTTATAAAGCTCCAGCCAAAATTATAAATCAACTAGAGGCAAAAAGGCGTAATTTTTTTTGGGGAGGAACGGATGAAAAACACAAAATGTGTTGGGCGAAATGGGATAAAGTAACGAGACCGAAAGATGAAGGGGGACTCGGTATAACGCCTCTAAGGGATGCTAACATTGCTTTACTAACCAAATGGTGGTGGCGGTTTAAAATCGAGAAAGAAGCTTTATGGAAGAAAGTTGTTGAAGCAATTCACCATAATAAAAGAAGGGTGTCCTATATGCCGTGTGTAACTTCGTTTGCTGGTGCGTGGAAAACCATAATGGGACTGGAGAAGAACTTAAAACAACATAATATTCTTTTAGAAAATTGTTTCAAAGGGACAGTAGGGAAGGGGAATGAAGTTCGCTTGTGGTGGGATTTGTGGATTGGAGATGAACCTCTTAAAAAAGTCTTTCCTGATTTGTATGAGTTAGAAAGAGTTAAAGATGTAAAGATTCAAGAGTGTGTGATTATAGATAATCAGAATGTCTCATGGCAGTGGAGATGGAAAAGACTAAATTTCAACCGTAAGGAACTAGATGATTTAACGAAGCTGGAAGATGTGGTAAAACAAGCGAAGTTGTCGAGGGAACCGGATCGATGGGAGTGGAAGCCGGAAGACAAAGGTGTATTTACTGTGACATCTATGAAGTCGGTTCTATGTAATTCCAAACAGAATACAAACGCGTTTAAATGGAGATGGAATGGGTGGGTTCCTAAGAAGCTAAACACATTTATGTGGAAGGCTATTGACAACAACCTACCCACCTTAGCTACGCTTAAAAGAAGACGAGTAAATATCACTAACACCTTGTGTAGTTTATGCGGCGAAGCGGAAGAAGATTGCGACCATCTTTTCACGTCTTGTTCGGTTGCTTCGGTTATTTGGCAAGCTATAAGTGACTGGTGCAAAATTCCAAACTTTTTCGCCTTCTCGGTTAAAGATTTGGTAAAGATGCATAGTTATGTAAAATCGAGCAAAAAGAAGAAGATAGGTATACAAGCGATTATATTCACGGGGGCGTGGTGTATTTGGAAAGCAAGAAACGAGGTTATTTTTCGAAATAAAGCGGTTAATATCAACAAAATAAAGGAAAACATCAAAGCGTTGGGCTATTTGTGGATGAAGAATCGATCGCCTTACAAAGACTTAGATTGGAACGATTGGTGTAATTTTATTTTGTAATCTTTGTTTGTTGTTTGTGTGTGCTCTAGCATCTTGCTAGGAGTGTTTCGTTTTTAATGAAAGTGGCCGTTCAAAAAAAAAAAACTTTTAATTGGTGATAAGTATCACTGTTTCACGTATGTTGGAATGTAAAAGATATTGTCTAAAGATTAATAATTGGTGATCACCTGTGTTGGAAGGTAACATATATTGTCTAAAGATTTTTTTAAACAGGTGATGGTTATATACTTATATGGTCGTTAAACTTTGGTAGGATATGGTATACAAGCTTGATGATAACTTATAAGTAGCTGTTGACATAAATAGTTAATATATCTATATCATATTTGGTTTACAATATGCATGAGTATAAGTTGTTGGAAATGAAAATAAGTGAATAAATTTTTTGAGCTAGACTTTCCACAACTGGAAAGATTCTTAAGCATCGCTTTTCCCCCAAAAGTTGCATGTGGGGTTTAACAATAGTTTGCAATTACTATGTAGGGGAAGGTTCAAATGAAAACCACTAGTTATTGCGAAAACTCGAAAACTAATTAAAAAAGCCAAAAAAACATACCAAAAATTTCTTTTTTTTTACATAATAATTTTCGTAGGTTTCTTTATATAAAAAAAAAATTTCAAAAAAAAAAAAAAAAAAAAATTGTGTGTAGTGCCCATGTGTAATACTACACATGTGTGTGTACTACACATGTGTATTATTACATGTGTACTACAAAATTTTTTTTTTTTTTTTTTGAAAAAAAGTTTTTTTTTTCATATGTAAAAACCAGCGATTTTTATAAAAAAATGGAAAAAAAATATTTATGTTTTTTAGGCTTTTTTTTAGTTAGTTTTCGAGTTTTCATAATAAAAGTGGTTTTCATTTGAACCATCCCCTTACTATATATATATATATATATATATATTGGAAGATTCAAATGAAAACCACTTTTAACGTGAAAACTTGAAAACTAACTAAAAAAATGTTAAAAAACACACCAATTTTTTTTCAATTTTTTAATAAAAATCGCATGTTTATTATATGAATTTTTTTTTTTCAAAAAATAAAATAAAATTTTGTAGTACACATAAAAAAATAAAATTTTGTAGTACACATACACATGTGTAGTATTACACATGTTCACTACAAATTTTTTTTATTGAAAACTTTTTTTATATATAAAAAATGGCGAAAATTGGTATGCAAAAAAAAATATTTGGTATGTTTTTTAGGCTTTTTTAGTTAGTTTTCGAGTTTTCGTGTTAACTAGTGGTTTTCATTTGAACCTTCCCATATATGTAATTGACATGTCGGCATAATGTTTTGGACTTAGGCATGAAGTTTTGGGTTGTTTTGACAAGAAAAACACCAAATATAACAATTTAAAGCACAACGGAATGTATTATGGGCATGAAATTTAAAACACAACAAAAACACACTGCTTAACGCTTAAAACACACTACTTAACGTTCTTGGCATGATGTTTTAAGCCTAGAATTCATTGCATTGTGTGTTAAATTGTTATCTTTGGTGTTTTTCTTGTCAAAACAACCCAGAACATTATGTTTATGTCCAAAACATGATGCCTACATGTCAATTCTTATGTCTCCTCACACTTCTCACAAAAAGTGTTCTTTTTTACAGGATCCTAAGACTATGGGTTGAGTTATTCTACAAATGAGTATAAAAAATAGAAGTGTAAGAAGCCACTATAGAGTTACAAGTGTCCCAAAAAATAAGTAGGAAGGG
>JARYGA010058565.1:0-21345 GCA_030545235.1 Helianthus tuberosus | reverse complement strand
AATCCGCTTTTGTGCCGAGAAGGAAAATATCGGACAATATTCTCCTAACTCAGGAGTTGATGCACAACTATCATCTGAATAGAGGTCCTGCAAGATGTGCTTTCAAAATCGATATTCAAAAAGCCTATGATACGGTTAGTTGGTCTTTTTTGAGAGCCATTCTTATTTGCTTTGGGTTCAATCATCGTATGGTTGAGTGGATTATGACATGTGTTTCAACGGCTTCCTACTCGTTAAGTGTTAATGGTAATCTTCATGGTTTCTTTAAAGGGAAGAGGGGCTTGAGACAGGGAGACCCGATGTCTCCTTATCTTTTTACTCTTATCATGGAGGTTCTATCCTTATTACTCCAACAGGTGGCTAACTCAAATTTATCGTTTAAATTCCATCATCAGTGTGCTAAGCAGAGAATAATCAACGTTTCTTTTGCGGATGATTTGTTTATTTTTGTGCATGCTGATATTTGCTCGGTTAAGAAGGTTAGAGATGCTTTGGATATGTTCACAAGATGTTCAGGTTTAGTGCCGAGCCCAGCCAAAAGCACTGCATATTTTTCGAATGTTCCGTCTTCGGTCAAGCAAGAGATCCTTTCTCTGATGCAGTTTCAGGAAGGTAGCCTTCCGGTTCGGTATCTTGGGGTGCCCCTTATTTCAACAAAGCTGAGTTTTAAAGATTGCAAAATTCTAATTGATCGTATGGAGTCTAAAATTACAAGCTGGTTATCTAAGTCTTTATCTTTTGAGGGTCGTCTTCAGCTCATAAATTCGGTTTTATCCACAATGCACATTTACTGGGCTTCTGTCTTCATTCTTCCAGTTCGTGTCACTTCAGAATTGGAGAAGAGGATGCGTCGTTTTCTTTGGAATGCTGGATCGGCTGGTAGGGTTCGAGCAAAAGTTGCTTGGTCTGATGTGTGTTTACCTAAGCACGAGGGTGGATTAGGTGTTCGTAATATTACGGATGTTAATAATGCCCTTATGGCAAACCATATATGGAGCATCTTATCGAAACGGCAATATTTGTGGGTTCAGTGGATTCACTCCTACAAATTAAAGGGTAGAAGTTTTTGGGAGATTTCGAGTAGAGGTAGTATGAGCTGGGGGTGGCGTAAAATTTTATCTATCCGCAACTTGGTTCGTCCGTATCTTGGTATTATGATCCGAAGTGGTGCCCAAACTAATATTTGGTGTGATAATTGGTGCCCATTGAGTCCGTTTACATCATTCATTACCCCGAGAATTATTTCTAATGCAGGATTTAATATGAAGTCTACGGTTGCTGATTTAGTTGACGATTCAGGCCAGTGGAGATGGCCGCAAGCGTGGTATGACCTTTTTCCGGTATTGATAAATTTGCAAACCCCAAATCTTGTTCACAATGTTCCTGATAAACTTACATGGAAAGATTTGGAGGGTAAAGAAAGCTATTTCATCTCAAAGGAAGTGTGGAACAACATTAGGGGCCGAGGGGATACGGTTACATGGTCTAATATGATATGGTTTTCACAGTGTATTCCGAGGCACTCGTTCCATATGTGGTTGGTTATTAGGAATAAACTCAAAACTCAAGACCGTCTTTCGAGTTGGGAAGCAGGAAGTGATACGAATCTTAGGCTTATGTGTTGCCCGCTTTGTTGCCAAGGACGTGACTCGCGCGATCACCTTTTCTTCCAATGCAGTTTTTCAGCGAAAGTTTGGAATAAGGTCAAAGATTTGGTTAACTTGGAGAGTGTTGATGACTCGTGGGGATCTATTGTTGCATGGATGGATCTAAAGGCTTCTTCGAAGAACATGGATGTGATTGTTGCCAAAATTCTGATTGCGGCTACGACGTATTTTATTTGGCAAGAAAGAAATAATAGATTATTTTTCTCAGAAACAAAACACAGTTGAGGCGGTGATGGAGATGATCAGGAGCACAGTCCGTTTGAAGATTATGGGGCTCAAGTTTCGTGGGAGGGATAGCCGGAATAGATTATTAACGGCATGGAAGATTTACTCTAATGATGAGGAAGAAGACCCGGGCTAGAAGCTTACATTTCTAGTTGATCGTGTGGTTTGTTTAAGGGCTGTTTGTGTTTATGGTTGTTGCTTTTGCATGTTAACTTTCTGGTTGTTTTTCTTGTTTGGTTCCTAGTCTTGGTATGCCAAGTCTAGTTGGTGTGTTCACTCTGACACACCCTTGTACTTATTTGGTTGATTTATAAAATTTACCGGGGTAACCCTTTACCCAAAAAAAAGAAAGATGCCGATTCCTACTCCCCAATTACCAACTTGGGAGTTCGGGCAAGTCAGGTTTTTCAAGTAAAGAACACAGACACCCAAGCCTGACCAGCTTTGGGTGTAACTTTCTCAACTTCACTAGGGGTTGGGCTGTAAGTTGCCTTCTTTGATTCGTAAAATTCTTTAACCCCTTTGGCCTTCCCATTGACCATTTTCCCAAAAATCTTTTTCACATTTCCATTAAAAACCTTTTCGACATCAAATTCTTTCTTCTCAGAATAGAATTGATTCGAGATCTCAACCCTTCCAACCTTTTGTTTAAAATTTTCAATCCTCAATGGTAGAAAGTTATCATCATCCATTGGAGGAACTGAATTTTCTTCTTTTATCTCAACTTGTGGCTCCTCTGACTTTGTGGAATCAGATTCATCGCCAGATTTTACATCTGATTTCTTAACAACCCAAGCTTGGTTGTCAAGATTTCCCCTCCTTTTGTAAAATCTTTTTGAACACTCACCAACTTCATATGTAGAATTTTTAAACACTTTAAATTTTTCAGTTGGTGGTTCAGTTTTATCAACAACTTTTTCTTTGAGTTTTTCCGAGACTCCCTGTTTTGTGTTGGCTGCCTTTGGACAATTCCATGCGATGTGACCAACTTCTTGACATCTGTAACAAGTTCTAGTCTCTTTTCTCTGATGAGCTTCAGTTTTCTTCTTTTCAGCAAGAAATTCCTGATTTGACTGTCTCCAGAACGAGCTCTTCTTTTCATCCTCAGCAGAAATACCTGAAACAAATTTTGTATATGTTTGAGAAATTTTCTCATTTTTATGATTTTCTGGTGGTATAAAACCTAAGCCTTTCTTTTTGAAATTACCGTTATGGTTTGGTTTCTTTCGATAACCTAAACCAGAACTGTAACCCATTTTCTTGTTTAATTTTTGTTTTATTCTTGAGGTGTAAGGTCTCGGTTTTGTAGAAAAATTTTCATCTTTTATTTCAGAAATATTAATTTCTGTCAATTTGAAAACCTTTTTGATCATTTCAGTTTTAACACCTCTTATTGGAAATTCTTTATCAAAATATAATTTGTTAGAATCATTCAAAGTATATGCAACTTCAAATGTTTCGTCATTCAAATTAGATTTTGACAACAAAAATTCTTTACTATACACCCGTTTTCCCGACGACTTTGAACTTTTGACAGACGAACTCGAACTTCCGGACTCGAACTGTGATTCGGACTCCTCATCCTTATCTAACACCTGATCGACCATCCTTTTTATTAACTCAGACTCATGATCTATGTCGGACGCTGTGAATGTGACGTCAATATTGTCTGGTAATACATCGGTTATTTCGGACTCTAACTTTATATTGACTGCCTTTTTTACTTGTTCCTCATTCGATTTTCTAGACGAATACCCTTCCCAAATTGGAGGCGGACACTTGTTATAACTGACACTCTGTTTCTTACCAGTATCCTTTTTCTTCGACTTCTTGTCGTCAAACACTTCAAAACCTACAACAGTTGGATAAATTCTGTCAATTAAGTAATCAGAACTTGAATAACTTTTCAGTAATCGTCTGATTCTTTCATTTTCAACTTTTTCAATTTCCAACTCCTGCTTCAACTTAGCACACTCTTCAATGTAGTAATTGATCTCCTTTTGTTTGGACATCATTGTTGCATTCATCATTGTCAACGCATCTTCTCTTTCAGAGTTTGTCTTCTGCAAACTATTCACAGTTTTGTTCAATACATCGTACGACTCTTTCACATTCTTGACATCAAACAGCAACTTCTCTTTCAACTTCTCAAGCTCACTAAACTTTTCATCTTTATCTTCACATTGTTTGCAAGATTCCAAACATGAAAGACAGGGTTTAGTTACTTCAATAATCTTTTCAATCTCCACAATCTTCTTGACTTCAACTACCTTTTCTACTTCAACAATCTTCTCAACAACCTTAACTTCTTCCATTTCTTTTGCAGCTTTTCTCTCTTTAAGTTTCTTCAATTTATCTGCAAAATAAAATTCAAAACTGTCAGAAGATAAATGAGTTTTTCCAATGTTTATCTGTTCAATTTCTTCATCATCATCACTAGTATCTGTTGAACTGTTTTCAGAAGAAACAGATTCTTCATCTTGATTTTTCTCTTCATCAGCTAACACTGCTATCCATTCTTTCATCAATTCTGGCTTTTGAACAATTTGAACAATAAAAGCTTTAAACTCCCTATTCTCATCCACAAACCTATCCCAGCTAAATCCTGGAGCCATCTTTTCATCATCTTGATCAATGATACCATAATAAGCTTTCTTATTTGCGTCTTCAATCATCCTAGCATGTGCAGTTTGTGGTTCTTTTTGATGATGCGGTTGATGAGCGATTTGTTGATATATAGCCTTCCGATAGTAATCATGACCACCAAACGGATTCTTTGCTCCATTTGCTTTTTGATTTTTACATTCTCGCTTAAAATGTCCTTTCTCCCTGCATCGAAAACAAGTAACTTTAGATTTATCAAAACCTAAAGTAGAGACATTTGCATCTAAGAAATCATTTCTTCCTGTAATCATTTTGAATTTCTCAGCTCTCCTCAGAACACTTGCTAAACACCATTTAATATCCATAAGCTCCAATTCCTCTGCATCAATCTGGTCATAATCTTCCTTGGTTAGCATAGGATTACCAATTCTTCCAGCAATCAATCCTTCATACGATTCCAAAGCCGTAACCAGTAATGCCATATGACTTTTAACAACTTCTTCAGAAAAATTCTGACCATTTTAAAGATGCAATGCAACATTGCACTGAATCATATGTCCATTACCAACATTTGAACTTTGAACACTTGTAGGATTGACATTTGAAAATCCACTAGTGTTGATTGAACTTTGACTGACTGATCCAGATGAATTACCTGCACTAAAAGCAGTTTGGATCTTTGGACTTGCTTCAACAGTTTGAACATTTCCTTTATAGTACAATTTGATGTTTTGTTGATTGCTCGAGCTGTTCATTCTGGCAATCTTTTGCTGTTGAAGATCCTGTCCCTCAAGCTTTTCAATAAACTGTCCAATTGACAATCTACTAAACTCTCATGTATTATTTAAAATCATGAGATATGTACCCCATTCTTTCTGAGGTAAAGCATCAGCTAACTTTTCAACCCATTCTGCTGGAGTTTTAGTAATTTTCAACTGAGACATGGTACGCACAAGATGACAATATCTCTCAATGAGAGTCTTTGTAGATTCACCTGACATACTTGTAAACAACTCAAATTCTTTCTTCAATAGTGATTTTTTGCTATTGATCATTTCCGTACTTCCTTCAAATTTCTTCTCAAGTGCCTCCCATATTGAGAAAGCACTACCATCATGCTGAAGCAAAACAAAAAATGTCCTCTTTGACAGCTTGTTGTAAAAGACTAATCATCATTTTCTCTCCTTTATAACTATCTCTCTCTTTGTCTGAAAATTCTGAGATAATTTTATCAACATTCAAAGTGGTCTGTGGTCTAACATATTTTGTTTCAATGCTTTCCCAAGCTCTCAGATGGTTTTCCTGAACCCAATTCTCAAAACGATTTTTCCAGCCATGGTACTCTTCAATTCCCATAAGTTTCGGGGGATTTTGCAACGTTCCAGTTTCATTTTCCGAGTTCAAGTTTTGAGCAATGGTAGCCGGAGTAGCCGGAGATGTGGAAAATGCGTTGTAGAATTCTTCCTCCATGATTCGGTAATGTGTTTTTTCAAAAACTGATACTTTCAAATCGAATAACAACTCAAGTAAAATCACCCTCAAGCGAGATCACCTGCACAATCAACTTCAAACAGAAATAAGATACAAACGAGATTAAACTCTTCAAACGAAATTACCTAATTTCGTTTGAACTTGCCAAACGGAATTTAATTCCGTGTGGAATTAGACACCAGTTCAAACGGAATTACGCCTATGAAACGAAATTATAATTTCGTTTGAACGATTTCAAACTGAAATACCAATTCCGTGTGGAATTAGTTGCACTTTCAAACGGAATTAGTCAAATGAGGTAATTCCGTACGGAATTATGGTGCAACTTCAATAGAAATTAGGATGATGTCAGCATATCTGATCTGAAGTTCAAGCGGAATTATCATTTTTTGTAGATTTAAGTCGAATTAAGGTCCAATTTTCTCAAAGATTTGTTAAAACACAATTTCGCTTATGATATGAGAAATTCAGATCATTTTGACCGTTAAAACTTGTTCAATTTAGAAAAGAAGGTGTATAAGTAAGAAAACAAGATGAAATCAAGCTGAAATCTGCAGAAATCCTCCTCCTGAGCTCTGATACCACTTGTAGAATCATGTACGGACCCGAAATGAGTCGATCAGAGGCGTTCTACACAATATGAAAGGCGGAAACAGACATATTGTGTGTGATTCAGCAAGATATTCACTTAAACTGTCTTGTATATTAATCAGATAACAATTTACAGCCTGTAGACACTTCGACAGAGCTTCGCCGTCGGAAAACCTCTTTCTAATTCCATTTCAAATGAAACGGACCAACCTCTATATATAGACATTGTAATTCCACTTGAACAAGACTCAAGCGAAATTACATTACAAGCGATATTACCCATTCAAACGGAATTACTAACTAATTCCGCACGGAATTACCCGGTTGACCATTTCAAGCGGAATTAGCATCCTTCATGCGAAATTAACTTTTTGTCTTGATTTCTCGATCTTCGTGCCATGAACAATGCAAGACTCGATACAAGACGAAGTCGATAGACGTATGCACCAACACAAGAGCCACAGCAGCAACCAGCACAGCAACAACATCAACAGCAGCAACCTCAGCAGCAGCAGCAGCAGCAGTGATGTGTGTAAAATGCAACATATAAATTACATCAAATGAGGCATAAAACTAACCATTTTTTAGTACTAATGTTGGAAAAAGTGTGCTTTTGTCTTCCTTTTGTATTTTCAGGACCAAACGAGCTTAAATGAACAAAAGGAACAAATATGCAATAAAAACTAACATAAATACAAAGAAAAGGAATAAACGTGGCATGCCCGACCCCTCGACAGCATCTCCCCAAGCAAAAACAAGAAACAGAAGGCTGACCACGCCGCGTGCCCAGCGAACACGGGGGTGTGGTCAGGTGTCTGCAGAAATGGACAAAGTTGTGGAAGCTTCTATTCCCAACACGGGGGCGTGCCCAGCTCAGCATGGGGCATGGTCAACGCTAGGATTTGCAAAATCTTGCAAATCTTGATAGTACTGATACGCTTCTGCAAACGGGGTCGTGCCCAGCGAACACGGGGCCGTGTGGAGCCTAATGCAGACAAGAGCAATTAATGAAGGAAGAGAAAGAGTATGGCCACGGGGTCGTGTCCAGCAGACACGGGGCCATGGCCGGGCTACTGTTTTGGCTATAAATAGGGGTGCTTGGCTCACTTCAAAGGCATCCCTTGGCAAACCACCTCTCTCCCACTTTGCCACCACTCCACAACCACTACAACACCCACATCCACCACCATCGTCCATCATCCACCTTAGAGTGTGTGTAGTAGTCTCGGGATCCAAGATTGATCCTAAGAGTTCTTGTCAATCAAAGGCCATGTTTGGCTAAGTCTCTTACACCACTTGGTGAAGACAAGCATTTAATGTAATACTTTTGATTTTTAATCTTTACGCACTTTTTATTTGGTTTTGTATTAATGACTTTAATAACTAGTTTCTTATGTTGAAGGTGAAACTTCTTTATCATTTGTCCGTGGTGTCTTGGCATTACTTTACTGTCTATATAAAGTAAAAGATTTTCACCATTCATATCTCTACGGTCTATATAGAGATATGTTGGCTACCTGGTCGAGGGTTAAGGGAATGGTTTAGTAAGGTTGTTGCCTTGTTCAGTGTATAGATCCTGCAAGGACCTGGGTCAAGCTTACTAGGACTTCCTTTAATACCCACGGGTATTGGATGGCGGGGGTGCGAATGGCTTGATCCCCTCATATGTAAACTACTATTAATACATTAAACCGGCTACTTGGGATTGTATCCCTGCTGACTCAAACCACTTAGCCGAGGGTAACGTCGCCTTGAAAAGAGGGGCCTACCACTTTACGCATTAATAACTTAATTAATTATCTTTCAATATTCCGACCCTTTGGGATTGTATCCTTGCTGACTCAAACCACTGGGTTGAGGGTAACGTCACCTTCAAAAGAGGGGCCTTCTACTGTAACTAAGATAATCTCTTAAAAAGTGCAAAAGTGCGGAAATCATCAAAGGTTACATTAAAGGCGAGTCGGATCCAAGTGATTCATCTTGTCTATATGTTTTTCTTTTATTTTTTTTTTCAGCATTTTTAGTTTTTATTTTTCATGTTTAAAACCTTTTCTAAAATTTTGATTTGATTAGACGTTGAGGATAAACCGGTATTAAAAGCTCTTGTGTCCTTGGACGACCTCGGTATCTTACCAATGCTATACTACGCTCACGATGGGTGCACTTGCCCATGTGTGTGTTTAGTGTTAGTAGAATATCGTGTTTTATAAATTTAAAACTTGACTAATGTGTAAAATGGGCTTAAAATATCAATAAAACATATCACACCCGACACACACCAAGCAGAAACAACAGCACGCAGCTCGCGGACGAACATTCAATATCAATGTTCGCCAGGCACAAAATGACAACAATGTTGTCAACGGTACGTTTCTTATCAACGGTATATATGCTTCGTGTTTATTTGATACTAGAGCCGATAACTGTTTTGTATCGTTAGAATTCGAAAAGCTCCTAAAACGTAAACGTGTTAATCTTCCTTCGACGTTCGACGTAGAAGTTGCCACTGGAAGAACCGTCACTGTTAGTTCTGTTCTACGTGATTGTACGCTTGAACTCAACAATCACGTCTTCCCTATCGACCTTATCCCGATGCAGCTTGGTAGTTTTGATATCATAGTAGGCAGGGATTTTCTTCGGGAAAATCGTGCTGAAGTCGTTTGTTTTGATAAAATGATTCGTTTCCCTCTCGCAAATGGTGATCAACTCTGTGTCTATGGCGAAGTCTCATCGAAGGATCTTATGCTCATGTCGTGCATACAAGCGAGCAAGTATCTCCGAAAGGAATACAAAGCTTTCTTTGCACACATCATAGTAGCAGAGGAAAAGGAAAAGAAGGCAATGGATAAGGTGCCCGTGGTTCGTGATTTTCCTGCTGTCTTTTCTGATGATTTACCTGGTTTACCCCCGAGTCGTGATATTGATTTCTGTATCGACCTCATTCCTGGAGCTAATCCTGTTGCTAAAGCTCCCTATCGCCTTGCTCCATCTGAAATGCGCGAACTCTCGAGTCAATTCCAGGAATTGCTTGATAAAGGCTTCATTCGCCCTAGCACCTCTCCTTGGGGCGCACCTGTCCTTTTCGTCAAAAAGAAGGACGAATCGTTTCGGATGTGCATCGATTATAGGGAATTGAATAAACTGACTATCAAGAATCGCTATCCCCTGCCCCAAATCAACGATTTGTTTGACCAATTGCAAGGTGCTACGTGCTTTTCGAAGATCGATTTACGCTCAGGTTATCATCAGTTACGAATCCAGGAGGAAGACATACCTAAAACCGCTTTTCGAACCCGATACGGCCATTATGAATTCGTCGTTATGCCCTTTGGTTTAACCAACGCACCCGCGGTTTTCATGGATTTGATGAATCGCGTGTGTAAACCCTTTCTCGACCATTTCGTCATCGTGTTTATCGATGATATCCTTATCTATTCGAAATCGAAAGCCGAACATGCGCAACATCTACGTTTGGTTCTTGAATTACTCCAAGGGAATTGACTCTATGCCAAGTTCTCCAAGTGTGAATTTTGGCTAGAGGAGTTTCAGTTCCTCGGTCACATCGTCAATAGGCAAGGCATACACGTCGATCCCGCGAAGATTGAAGCAGTTAAGAGTTGGATTACACCAAAATCACCATCCGAAGTTCGTTTGTTCCTCAGATTGGCGGGCTACTACCGTCGATTCATCGCCGACTTTTCTAAAATCGTCGTTCCGCTTACCTCTCTCACGCATAAAGACAAGCCTTTTGTTTGGGGAACTGAACAAGAGCAAGCCTTTCAGACTCTAAAGCATATGCTCTGCAATACTCCTATCCTTGCTTTACCTGGCGGAAACTATGACTTCGTAGTCTATTGCGATGCCTCTAACCTCGGTCTTGGTTGTGTTCTCATGCAATGGGACAAGGTTATCACATACGCTTCTCGTCAGCTCAAGATCCATGAGAAGAACTATATAACCCATGATCTCGAGCTTGGTGCAGTTGTTTTTGCGTTAATGATTTGGCGACACTACCTATACGGTACCAAGTGTACGGTCTTCACCGACCATAAGAGCCTGCAACACATCTTAAACCAAAAGAAACTGAATATACGCCAACGCCGATGGGTTGAACTTCTCAACGATTACGACTGTGAGATTCGTTATCACCTGGCAAAGCAAATGTCGTTGACGATGCTCTAAGCTGACGAAGCTATTTGCATAGCGTTCGTAATACTCACGCCCAGCACGACCTTGAAGCCTTAATTCGTGAAGCTCAGCACACCTGCTTCATTGAGAACACCTTGCGAGAGGAAATGAAGAAGTGTGGTGCTAAAACCCAACTTGTCACCAAATCGAACGGTATCTATTACTATCTTGATCGCATCTGGATTCCAAATCGCAATAACCTTCGGGAGATATTGTTGACCGAAGCCCACAAATCCCGATATTCCATTCATCCTGGTGCCGACAAGATGTACCATGACCTACATTATTGGTGGCCTGGAATGAAGAAGGATATCACTATTTATGTTTCGAAGTGCCTGACTTGTTCGAAAGTCAAGGCTGAACAACAAAGACCCTCTGACTTACTCGTGCAACCCGAGATCCCTATGTGGAAATGGGAGAGTATAGCTATGGACTTCATAACAAAGCTTTCGCGCACGCCATCAGGTCACGATAGCATCTGGGATATCGTTGACCGTCTTACTAAATCTGCTTATTTTCTGCCGATACGAGAAGACTTTAAGGTAGAACGATTAGCACGAATCTACACCGACGGAGTTATATGTCGACACGGGACGCCCCGTGATGTCATTTCTGACCGCGATGGTCGGCTTACCTCGCGCCTTTGGGAAACTTTTCAATCTGCTCTCGGTACTACTCTTAATCTAAGTACCGCTTTCCATCCCCAAACCGACAGTCAGACTGAACGCACGATTCACACCCTTGAAGACATGCTTCGCTCGTGTGTCATAAATTTCGATGGTAATTGGGATTCGCATTTACATTTAGTCGAATTCTCGTACAATAACAGTTATCATTCTAGCATTCAAATGGCACCATTTGAGGCATTATATGGAAGAAAATGTCGATCGCCTATTGTATGACACGAGATCGGAGATGCGCAAATTACCGATCCTGAGTTATTGCAAGAAACGACTCACAAGATCCTCCAAATACGAGATAATCTCCTGAAAGCTCGGAGTCATCAAAAGAGTTACGCCGATAAACGCCGCAAGCCCCTTGAATTTGACGTTTGCGATCACGTACTCCTAAAGGTTTCACATTGGAAGGAGGTGATCCGATTCGGCAAGAAAGGAAAGCTCGCGCCTCGATATGTTGGACCCTTTAAAATTATGGAAAGAATTGGCAAAGTGGCCTACAGACTCGAATTACCGGAGGAACTCAGCAACGTCCATCCGACTTTCCATGTTTCGAACCTCGAAAAGTGTCTAGCCGAGCAGAATTTACATGTTCCACTTGAGGATCTACAAGTGGACAAAACATTACACTTCGTGGAAAAGCCAGTCGAGATCATGGATCAAGAAACCAAGAAGCTCCGATGCTCACACATTCCCATAGTGAAGGTTCGCTGGGAAGGCAAACGCGGCGCCGAGTTCACCTGGGAACTCAAGAGTGACATGAAGGCTAAGTATCCACAGCTATTCGTTACACATGCGCCTTAATTTCGGGATGAAATTCCCTAAAGTAGGGGAGGCTGTAACAACCCGACTTTTGAAGTCAAAGTACAAGTCAAAGTCAAAGTCAAAGGAAGAAAAGATTGCTACTCAGATCTGTCATTTCTTACTTAACTATTGCTTGTACTCTTTAACTCGATAATCGATACTTTAGTTTACGCTATTTTAATTTACAATTTGTAATATGTGAAGTAACAATGCGATAAACGCTAATCTACCTAACGCTATCTCATCGCAACTCGAATCGCAGTTATTGTTATTGTCTATGTGTGTATTATTATGTGTTACTTGTGTATTTTTATTTATGTTAAAGGTGTTATTCGCAAATGCAATCGCAACTCTATCGCAACGCAATCTAATCGCAAACGCTAAACGCAAGGTTACTTATGTTATTGTATGTTGTTATGTTATTTGTGTAACTATTATTTAAAACTATCGCATCGCTTACTCGCAACTCGCTAAAACGCATCACAACGCTCAACGCACGAAATGGAAGTCGGAAACTAACACACACGTGCCGTCCGATCGAACGACTGTTCGATCGAATGTTCATCCGACTAGATGACCATCTGATCGGATGGCCATCCGATCGAAAGGCCGTCCGATCTGTTTCCGTTGCACCGCCTTTCTCACCCTCACACTATAAATACTCAGCAGTCACATCATTGTTCACGTGATGTGGCAGCTCCCTCCGACCCAGTGCATTCTCAGGCTATCTTCTCTCGATTCCTCGCGATTCTTGTAAGTTTTCACTCTAAATCTTGTACTTCCTTGATCTTCACGCACTTTCTCATCAATTCCACCAACAAATCTCACATTTCCACCGTGAAATCCTCCGATTCGGGCTGTTCTAAGATGATGTCATGATGGAGTTCTCATGAACATGGAAGTGTGACCTCATTTCATCAAGAACGGTTCGGATCTAATGGATTTCTACATTTTTAAACACTGATTTCACCTAAATCTAAACATTTTCCAACTGATTTCCACTTCTCTTCAACATTGTTCACTTTTACTCAAAACCGTTAGAATTTGGACTCGTTCGGGATCTCTACTCATTCTTTAGAGGAGAACCGGGCTGAGAACGGATATCTATCGGAGAGACGACCGATTCCCGGGTTGAACATGAATTCCCGTCAATAACAGTTGGTTTGGATTGAACGGGGTGATTCCCGTCCGACCGGATGAGTTGGACTTGATGAGATTCTTCCGTTGTTTAACACGCTGTCATAACGTCTCCGTCAAAATGCAAACTTTCAACTTAACTGATTTCATAAAGTTTTCAAACAGAAGGCTACTCGAACGAGTAGCCGTCCGATCGGACGACCATCCGATCGAACGACTATTCAACCAGGTGACTTGTGATTTTCAACACTTAAAAAATTTACAAAACTTCAAAGAATATCAGTTTTAAACGAATAGTCATCCGACCGAACGGTCATCCGTCCGGATGACCATCCGACCGAATGACTAGACTTATAATGATACTTCTCGCTTTTTAAAATGCTACAACGAAAACTTCAAAGTTCAAGAAATTCACAAACACATCCTTCCCAAACGAACGACCCTCCGACCGAATGGTCATCCGTCCGGATGACCGTACCGAACCACCATCCGTCCCTCACCTCACCCGACACAGTTTAATGCACCGTTCAGCGTTTATACTGTCGTACTATGATCAGGCTAATCTCTCAAGCGCTCCCTTCAATCCAAGCTTGTGTTTATTTATTAAACACGAACTGTGAGTATACTCGATCTCTTTTTGCTTAACGCACTTTTGGGTGTTACATACGTTACCTATATTAAATCACATCGACACACAACGCTAACACTTTTTATACGCTGACCGCTCTGCATGTTATACGTGTTATTCGATGAATGCTTGTATGTTATGTTTACACAGTGATTGTTGCCTGACACCTTAGCAACGATAGTACTATAGTTTAGACTCAGCACCTGTCGTGGACAGTGGTTGTTAAGGGTATTTCTTCACGTGTCACAGTGGTGATATGTGTTGCGCATTCTATAACTCCCAGTCATGTCTGTGCATATTTCATTGTCGATAGCTTACATGCATCACATTTCTACGTGTTACATGCTGGTTATGCGTAAATCGCTTTCGCTACTATTTATGCTATTAAACTTGTATGCTCACCTTTACACTATGTGTATTGACCTATTTTAACGTATGTGACAGGTGTCTAGGATGCTATGCTATGCCTTGCTTTTGTGGAATCAAGCTAGGGGAGTCTAGAAACGAACTAAATAAATTTATGAGTTGTCGGAACAATGCTATTGTCTTTGAGAAACTATGTCTGTAATAAGTGTTTTACATTATATGTTATGGTATGGGACATGACGTTAAATATTTGGTAATTATAGTTGTTATGGATTCTCCTGGACAATCTATTTTGCTCAGTGCCTCACCCCGATGTTTCCGCCATCGGTTGGGGTGTGACAGTACAGACGAAAAAGACCATTTTACCCCTGATTTGGGGTTGTACGCATGGGTAAATTGGTCTTTTTTGCCTCTCTTATATGCCTCGTATATGTTTGTATGAGGCGTATGTATATAAAGGTTTTTTTAATAAAAAACACTTTTATAAATGGCAAATTACCATTTTAGCCTTGAGTTAGGCCTAGATTGGGGGTGTCTTAGGGCTAAAATGGTAATTTGCCATTTTTTTAAATTTTAAACTTCAGGGCAAGACTGAGCGTACAGGGCAAGACTGGGCGTCTAGGGTTGTTTAAAAGACTATTATACCCCTGTGTTAGGGCTAGACTGGGGCAACACAAGGCTAAAATGGTCTTTTGAACCACACTAGACGCCTAGTCTTGCCCTGTACACGGCGTATATATTTTTTCCCTCTTTTTGAGATCAATAACACTAGTATTAATTATAAAAAAACTCATTTTATCAAGAGTAGGCATACAGGGTAAGACTGAGCGTCAAGGGTTGTTTAAAAGACTGTTATACCCTTGGGTTAGGGCTAGACTGGGGGCATCACATGGCTAAAATGGTCTATTGGGCCACACTAGACGCCCAGTCTTGCCCTATATATGGCGTGTATTTATATTTTTTTGTTTTTTCTTTTCAAGATCAATAAAACTAATATTAATTATAAAAAACTCATACTAATATCAATAACATTAATATTAATTATAAAAAAACTCATATTAATTATAATAACGCTAATATTAATTATACAAAAATCATATTAAGGAGTTGGCTACAAAGTCTAAAGGGTAAATTACTTTTTGAGTTCCTGTGTTTTATGGGTTTTAACTTGTTGAGTCCAAAAGCAAAAAGTTTAACGACCTGAGTCCCCATAAGCATTTTCTTTAACCATTTGAGTTCAAATTTCTAACACTGTTAAAATTTTTTGGTTAAATATTGTTAAATGACCAAAACCCTTATAGTTAAAAATATAAAATAATAAATGCCCCTATATTAAAAAAAAATAGAAAAGTAAATACCCCTATATTAACACATTGCACTCAGTCTCTTTCTCTCAAAACAACCACTACCATTACCATCATACACCACAAAGTCTAAAGAGTAAATTACTTTTTGAGTCCCTGTGTTTTATGGGTTTTAACTAGTTGAGTTCAAAAGCAAAAAGTTTAACGACCTGAGTCCCCATAAGCATTTTCTTTAACCATTTGAGTCCAAATTTCTAACACTGTTAGAATTTTTTGGTTAAATATTGTTAAATGACCAAAATACCCTTATAGTTAAAAAAATAATATAATAAATGCCCCTATATTAAAAAATAGAAAAGTAAATACCCCGATATTAACAAACTGCACTCAGTCTCTTTCTCTCAAAACAACCACTACCATTACCATCATACACCACCATAACCATCATACCTCTGACAGCACTGTCTTCACCATTTCCACCTCCACCGCAACCTCCTGATTCCAATTCACCGCAAGTTCTTCAATCTCCGCAAGTCTAGATCTAGCGATATCAACAAACTCATTGATCCGGACAGTCACCTAGGGTTTTGAGAACAGATCGACGGCTGCACTCCACCTAGGGTGAAACGTCTTCAATGGCTACACTCCACCTAGGGTTATGAGAACAGATCCGGACGTCTTCAACGACTGCACTCCACCAACGTGAAACGTCTTCAACGGCTGCACTCCTGCGTCCAGGCTGTTCTCCACCAGCTCCATTGAAGCAACTAGTAGACTGATTGTATAGGATAAATGGATTACTGGCGAGATGGAATTGGATGATGGAAGAAACTTTTGATTTGATGGAATTGGGTGTTTTTTGTGACAACTGTCGATTTTCCGCGTATCCGTACAATAATTAAACAGTAATTTGTATCTTAATGAATGTGCCTGATTTGGATTAATGACATGAATGATTTTCTGATTGCTGTCATATACATACAAGTGCATTACATGTTGCATGATTATTTACCATTATTGCAATACAACACATTATGATTCAATTAGTGCACAAAACAAAGTAAGCACAATTATCAAACAAACTAGAAGCACTGATGGGAGTTCAGTACTCATACAGACATGATATTAAGACACAGAATGAGCCAGAAACCAAGAGTTGCACTAGTATAGTGTGTAGGAAAGTAAGGATCATAAAGCTGCCTTCCTAGAGATTGTTTAAGTGCCGGAAAGTGCCTAAAACTCACAAAAATTGCAAAATTCTACAGAAAACAATAAAATTTAGCAATTTTCAGCATTTTAACATCAAAATATAATGAAGAAATGTGGTTTAAAGGTCCAGAATACCTTCCTAAGTGTCGGGAAACAAAACTGTCATAAAAGCCTACATAAAAGCACACTAAACTGCGCAATTTAGCACCATAACGAACCGGTAACCAACCGAACAACCGCACACTACCCGAAATACCAAATTTTCACTAGAAGCATTGTTTTAGCGTTACGAAGCTAGTTATGGTCACCGAACATCATAACACATCCTAAAACACTATAACACACATAACCCTAACTAAAATCCCTAAAATCTAACCAAGACCTTAACTAACATTTGAAACACAACTAGACCCCCCCCCCCCACTTATGGACGGTTAGACAAGGGGCCCACAAGGAGATTTATTTCTAATATTTTATTAGATGTTGTTGGAGGATCAATGAACATAATAACCTATGAACTAAAAATTGTTGGAAGGTCTTTTTAAATAACCATAAGATCAACTTCAACTCATTTCATCTTTCAAACAACACCTCTCCTTTTCTTCTCCTTCTTCTTGCTCACGGCCACCACACACCACCACACAACCTCCATTTTCAATCAACTTTCAAGCAATCTAAGGTGATCTAGAGGTGCAAGGAGCATAGTTAAGAAGCTTGGAAGCCTTGGAGTTTGAAGGACCTTCACCAAGAGCTTTTATCCACCTCCTACATCATCTTCTTCATCATAGTTTCTTCCCTAGCCATTGTGCTAGTAGTAAGCTGTAACACCTGTGCCTCTACGGCCATCAAACAAATACCAAACCAATGAAATATTATATTTCATACTTGGGATTTGTAAAAATATGTGTATCATTTGCACATATCAATTCTCGTTCAATTTCAAACTCTAAATCGCTTTCTGGAAGGTTATACGCGCACCGATGCGTAAATATAACCAGTTTAATGCAACGAACACTCCGGAATAGTGAAATAGGCTTAACATACCTTAAATAACCTTTACATATCTTAGAAATAAGTTTTGAAGGCTTTGGTATGGCAAAATCAAGTTAAATCGCTTACAGGGACAAAAGTTGACAAACTGCGAAAGTATGCCAATTTGAACTATAACGGACATTCTGGAACATGACCATAAGTTAAACATACCATAAATATCCTTTACATAGCTTAGAAATAGGCTTTGAGGTGTTCGGTGTGCTAAAATAAACTTTTGGGTCATTCAGGGACTATAAGTGTCAAAAAGTGCACAAGTTTGCATTTTCGCGCATAACTTACGTTCTGAATACATTCGGACATTCAAAAATTTATGTAAGCATGACTATATTATGCTTTAGTGTTTGGCTTGCCAAAAATCCATTCGTCGCGTCATTTGGATCGTTTTTCTCGCTTATGCGCATTCCGTCGTAATTTAGCGAACATCGCGTTCGTACGACCAAACGAACCGACATCCGAGATATTTTTTAGCACATTTTAAGTTCCCTATACTTTAACTTCATTTTAGAGCTTTGAAATGTGGTTAACGGGCCTTAAACGTGTCAAAAATGCATCGAAAAGCAAGTTTTAGGGCTGCAGGGACCGAAACTGACATTCTGCCAAAGTTGTTACCTTACGGACCTCAACATTGGCAGCTTTGAGGTCCGTAAAGCAGCCTGCAGACCATATTCAGTGTATTTAACAGCAGTTTCCAGCTGTTTCGTTCACAACCACACATTCTCATTCGCTTAGTCAGCTGATAAGGATCACTTTTAGCCACCATGAGTTTCCGACAAGTGTACGCCTTGGATTAAGGCACGAAATTCGACAAGCGATCTTAACGGTTCGGGTATTCCTATAAATACCCATTCACCCCCATTGCTAAATTTACAAGAACTTTGATTTGAGAAACTCTAAGTTGAAACTATTGTTTCATACCTGAGATTTTTGAATCGAGGTTAGCATTCGGGGACCCTTCGTAAGTATTCTTTCGTTCTTTTCCTTATTTTATTGCTTTTCGAGTCAGAAAGTCAAACTTTGTTTGACTTTCAGCGTTGACCAGTAATGGTCAATGCGAAGTTCGTTTGAACTTCGCAACGTGAGTGTAATCACGTTGGTCATAGTCCCTTGGGACTATGCCCACTGATTACCACGTTGTCTAGGGTCGTAGGGTAGGCGATCTAATAAATCGCCTATACCTTCGAACTCGACCCATTTGGTCGATCATTAGGATCCGACCAAATACATTAGGTGACCATAGTAGGTAGGGAATAACCTTCCGAGGTTATACCCTATGGTCACATCGTTTGAGTAGTTGTATGATAGGTAGTTTATATGCCTTAGGTAAATTACCAGAATACCCTTTTCATGTATAATTGGTAATTAAGCATATGTAACCTAAACTTTTGTCACATAACTGATTATGTAACATGTTTAGGCATATAACACTTGTCATAGGACTAGTTAGACGGTCCGAACGCGTTTCACGCGCACGACGCGTTAAAGTAGCATAAGCTACCTTAATGGGTCGCGATGGGTCGAAAGCACTTAGGTTTGGTTTCATTGTAGTATGTAGGCCTTGTTAAACCATATCATATGAGTTCTAACACTCATTTGGTTTACCAAGCCTCATCCTATCCGATCTCCCAATTTAAGTCCGGATTATTTATATAGTTTTAGATTGCTGACTGATTCCGTGCTCCCTCTAGCTTTGTTTGGTTGTTGTTCAAGACCTCCAAGCATTATCAGGCGAGTACATTATTCCCCTATTTTACTGCTTTCAATTGTTTTGGGGTGACTCATATGTGCTAAATGTTTTCGATGTTATAACGATGTTTTCAAAAACGATTAAGACGATTTATACAAAACTAATAACGATTTCAATAAAGTGAACAAACTTGTTGGTTGTAGTTACATAACAAATGACATTCATTAGCAATGATCAAGCCGACCAGTATTAGGTTATGGTACCATAGGATCTGACAAATCCCGTTATTTACTACACCCGTAGTTATGTGTGGGTGTTGTGGGTGGCGACTGAATCTGTAATTGTTAATTTACTCTTTGGTAAGGGTTTATTAATGCGAGTTGTTAATCTATCCTTTGGTAAGGGTTTATTAATGCGAATTGTTAATCTATCCTTTGGTAAGGGTTTATTAATGCGAGTCAAGAAGGTTTGAATGTTATTAGCGAGACGACCATTTAAGTAGTTTCACGACCTAAAACGAATTTAACGATTGGGTAAACGATTGGTTTTCACACGATGTTTTAACGATTGGGTAAACGATTGGCTTCAAAGCGATATACGATTGGGTTTTGGTTACATATTACATGATTTACATTGGGCATGAACATTACTTTGGTGGTTTGGTTTGATTAAGTGATTAAGTAACAATGCGTGTGGAATATGATACAAGCATGGTGGATACGCCGCTGGTACTTCCTATATATAAGTGTTTGTATGGTATTACATATTGTAGCGTTATTTGAATCATTTCAGTTTGAGACATAGAACATTTTATACAAGTAACATACTTTTCACAAGACATTTATTTACAAACAACTTATCTTATACAAACTCATTTTACATGGTTATTCATTTAATCATGCATTATTCTCTTATTTATACATATCACCTGAACTTATTATTTTTCAAACGATTTACAAAGACAAAGCAAATTACAAGGTTCATGACTAAACATTTTCTTAAAACAGAAGTCATGAATCTTATTTTCACAAAACCTATGTTGTCACACCCCCAAAATCCACACGCGGAGTATCACCGCTTGGAGGCGTGACATGACCAGGATCGAGCCACCAATCATATTGAACAACATAATTAAGTAAATAAAACCAAACACAATACGATTGGTGACCAAAAGGAAGTAAACCGATTTTAGGTTAACAGCGGAAGCATAAAACGTAAGTTCAAAACATAAGTCCATAGTTTATAAGTTAAAGTTCAAACATAAGATCCGTAGGTTTATAAAGTTCAGTTATTAAGTATGGGATATAACAACCCATATTCCACAACAACCTTCTCCTCGTGCAAGCTCCCAAAAGCATCTAGCGACCTGTAAGGCATGTAACAACTAGTCAACAACAAAGTTGAGTGAGTTCACGTTTGGTCGTTTAGTTTTAAGTTGTTTCTGAAAAACGTGGTTTGACTTTCGTTGGCTTATTTGCCGTGGGGGTTACCCCGTAGTTGAAAGTATGTTTAACCATTTCCTTTTTCTTTACCCAATCCATAACCATGATCAGTGGGGGTTTTCCCCGTTTGAACTACTAGACGGAATGATATCGACTGCTACGCAAATAAGTTGTGCCCTATATCAGTGTCTATCATCACTGACAATCTGCCATAGTCCATTAGTACACGCCCGTCCGACTGGCACGGTGTGAGGTTTGTTAAACCTAATAGCGCT
>JARYGA010058564.1:0-27517 GCA_030545235.1 Helianthus tuberosus | reverse complement strand
TGTTGCAAGAGCACCTTACCGATTAGCCCCGACTGAGATGAAAGAGTTAAGAACTCAGTTGGATGATTTGTTGGCGAAAGGATTTATTAGACCTAGCTCATCTCCATGGGGAGCACCTATCCTGTTTGTTAAGAAGAAAGATGGATCAATGCGGTTGTGCATTGATTATCGTGAGCTAAACAAGGTCACTATCAAGAACAGATATCCTTTGTCCAGGATCGACGATCTGTTCGATCAACTGCAAGGGGCAAGTTACTTCTCCAAGATTGATTTAAGTTCGGGTTACCATCAGCTGAAGGTTAGAGATGAAGATGTGCACAAGACTGCATTTAGAACTCGCTATGGTCACTACGAGTTCTTGGTGATGCCTTTTGGGCTCACTAATGCACCAGTAGCATTCATGGACCTCATGAATCGCGTTTGCAAACCCTACTTGGACAAGTTTGTCATTGTCTTCATTGATGACATTCTTATTTATTCAAAGAATCAGGCTGACCATGAAAAGCACCTTCAGTGTATTCTTAAACTTCTTCAGCAAGAGAAGCTTTATGTTAAGTTCTCTAAATGCGAGTTTTGGCTTCCTGAAGTCCAATTCCTTGGACATATGGTTAGTGAGCGTGGTATCCAGGTGGATCCCGCTAAGATTGAAGCTATCATGAATTGGCAAGAGCCGAAGACACCCACAGAGATTCGCAGCTTCTTAGGTCTGGCAGGATACTACAGGCGTTTTATTGAAAATTTCTCAAGGATTGCAGCACCCCTAACTTCGTTGACTAGGAAGAATATTAAGTTTAATTGGGGTCCTAAGCAACAAGAATCCTTCGATATTCTTAAACAGAACTTAAGCAATGCTCCTGTGTTGACATTGCCTGAAGGGATTGAAGAATTTGTGGTTTACTGCGACGCATCGCACACTGGCATGGGATGTGTGCTAATGCAGAAAGGTAAGGTCATTGCCTATGCTTCCCGACAATTAAAAGTGCACGAGAAGAATTACACCACCCACAATTTGGAGTTGAGTGCCGTTGTGTTTGCACTGAAACTTTGGAGGCATTATTTATATGGTACCAAGTATGTGATCTATTCTGATCACAAGAGCCTTCAACATCTGTTTAATCAGAAGGATCTGAACATGAGACAGCGACGATGGATGGAGACACTGAATGATTATGATTGTGAAATCCGATACCATCCAGGTAAGGCGAATGTGGTCGCCGATGCCTTGAGCAGAAAGGAAAGGGTTAAGCCCATAAGAATCAATGCCAAGAGCATTGAATTAAAGAACAGTTTGAATGAAAGATTGTTAGCCGCTCAGAAAGAAGTCGTGTTAGAAACTAACTATCCTAATGAAAAGTTGGGAGTAACTGCTGAGCAGTTATCTTATGGCAAGGATGGAATCCTAAGATTAAATGGACGAATATGGGTTCCAATCTATGGAGGACTACGGGATGTTATCCTCCAAGAAGCCCACAGTTCTAAGTATTCAGTTCATCCTGGAAGTGACAAGATGTACCAGGATTTGAAGGCAAATTATTGGTGGATAGGCTTGAAAAAGTCTATAGCTACTTATGTAGCCAAATGTTTGACGTGCGCGCAAGTTAAAGCTGAACACCAGAAGCCATCAGGTCTGCTACAACAGACTGAACTTTCCACCTGGAAATGGGAAATGGTGACTATGGATTTTATCACCAAGTTTCCAAATACGAAGAGAGGGAATGATACTATTTGGGTTATAGTGGATAGACTGACTAAGTCAGCCCATTTCTTACCTATTAAGGAAACACACAGCTCAGATAAGCTAGCTCAGCTATACATGGACGAGATTGTATCTCTCCACGGAGTGCCAGTGTCTATCATCTCTGATAGGGATACAAGGTATACATCGCATTTCTGGAAAAGCTTTCAGCAATCCCTAGGCACTCGATTAAATTTCAGCACTGCATATCATCCTCAGACGGATAGTCAAAGTGAACGTACGATACAGACACTCGAGGATATGCTACGAGCTTGTATTATTGACTTTGGAGGAAGTTGGGATGATCATCTTCCATTGATTGAATTCTCATACAACAATAGCTATCATTCCAGCATTCAAGCTGCACCTTTTGAAGCTTTGTATGGAAGAAAGTGCAGAACGCCCGTTTGTTGGGCAGAAGTTGGAGATGTCCAGCTAACAGGACCTGATATAGTCATGGAGACGACAGATAAGATTGTACAGATACGAGATCGTCTCAAAGCTACCAGGGATAGGCAGAAAAGTTACGCAGATAAAAGACGTAAACCTCTGAAGTTTGAGGTTGGTGACAAAGTGTCACTGAAGGTATCACCCTGGAAAGGGGTAATGCGATTTGGAAAGAAAGGCAAGTTAAGCCCACGATACATAGGACCATTCGAGATCATCGAATGTGTCGGAACAGTGGCTTATAAGTTAAACCTTCCTGAAGAGCTTAGTGGAATTCATAATGTATTCCACATCTGCAATCTGAAGAAATGTCTAGCTGATGAATCACTAGTCATACCACATACGGATGTGCATATAGATGAGAGCCTGAAATTTGTTGAAAAACCTTTGTCAATTGAGGATCGACAGGTTAAGAAACTTCGAAAGAAGCATGTACCAATCGTAAAGGTTAAATGGGATGCCCGTAGAGGTCCCGAGTATACGTGGGAGGTAGAGTCCACAATGAAAGAAAAGTACCCTCATTTATTTCAGTAAATCTCGAGGTCGAGATTTCTTTTAAGGGGGTGAGGATGTAACACCTCGTAAAATCACGACCAATATAATGAAGACACGTGTCATGAGTTTTAAACGTGTAATGGATTGAATATGAGGGACTAAAGTTGACAAACAAAGAAAGTATGTGTGAAAAAGGATTCAAAGTGTCAACATTTGATAATTATGCCTTTCAACAACCCTATACGATGTTTATAACCTTAAACGAATGAATTATGAAGCGTATGAAACCGTTTGTGGAAGAAAGTGAGAGTTTACAAACCAAAAGGGTTAAATGTGTCAACATGTTTAATTTATACCTCTGAGTGACCTTTTAGCGAATCCGAAGCTTTATAACGATTAATTATGCTGACTAGAAAAAGTGATAAAAATTTCACAAGGTTTCGACTCCGTATGAGAAAGTTATGCTAACATTCATATGTAAGGGGTTAAAAGCGTCAACGTTGAAATTTAAGGCTTTTCAGGTGATCATAAAACTAACCAAGGACTTAACTAAGTTTGGTTATGTCTTGGAGCCCTTAAAAATCAATTTGGAAGGTTAAAAGTGCAAAATAAAAGGTTAAAACCACTTCAAAAAGGACCAGGGACCAATTGTGCAATTACTGAAACATTTTTAACCTAGCCTGGGCCTCATACCGGCCGCGTAAGACTTCTGGGGACCCTTACGCGGGCCGCCTGGTACTGCCAGAGATAGAAAACACTTCCAGGTGCCAGTTCAGCCTGTTGCACCTCCTTTAGAGCCTTGTTTTACATACAAGGGGCTGCACCAACAGGTTTACATGCATAGGGGGCACTTATACTGATCTGGAATCACCTTGTAGACTTACTTGGCATCATCTTGATCAATTAAACTCACTATATAAGAAGTTCTATTGTTGCAACATTGGAGCACTTCACTTGGAAACTTTCATAGCACTTGTTCTGGAGATTCCTGGAGCTCAAGACCAATTCCTAGTGATCATTAGTCGTGCATAGGACTTCAGTAAGTATCCTTAACCTTCCTTAATTCAGTTTTGATTAGTTAAAAGGCCCAAAGTCAAACCGTCGTAATTAAGGTTTGACTTAGTAATTAAACACAAATTGTCCAGTCAATTATCGAATTAAATATAGCTTTGAGTTGGTAATTATGTGGGTAATAAACCCTTAAAAGGGCACCCTCTGATTCCCACTCTAACTAGGTCAATTGTCGGGTCAAAGCTAATTATAAAAAGTCAACAGAAAGCAAATTTTCGCATACACACATAATTAACAATGTAGAAGTTATGGAACCTATTTTATCACTCATATAACTTGGTAATTAAGATAAGAACATGTCTAAACATCTTCAACCCGACAATTTTCAGTTTAAGCTCGGTTCGGAACCGAAAGTCGCAAAAGTAGACTTTTGCTTTGACTTTCATTTCTGACCCAATGTAGCATATTTTAGAAATTCCTTAGAGCTCTATTAGGACCAGGTTATAGATTAGTCTAACCCTCTGAGGTTATACAACTTGGTTCCTTAGTTATCCGATTCATTTGCATGTTTCCGTTATATGCCTAAATGTTGACTATAATGCCCTTTTGACTTTAAAACAAGAATTTTGAAAATGTGAGAGGACAATAATCTTTATTACTGATTTATAAACATGTCCCTAAATTTTCACATCAGTTTGAGGTCTAGATTAAGAGTTATGCCCAATAGCGTAATTAGAAAGTTTTTTATTAATTAAACGGCGTAATTAGCATAAAGCTTATCTAAACCCAATTTTTGATACCAAACTTTTTACCTACTGATGTAAAATAATATTTTGAGATTTTTGAAGATTTTTATTTTTTTTAAACTGAGCATAACATAGGGTTATACGCATAGTATGATAAAAATATCAGCTTTTCTTTAAAAACCCGGAAATCGCTTAAAACCGTCTTTTTACGCGTTTAAAACGCATAGTATGTATTAAAACCATTTTTCTCATATAAGACTTAATACCTACTGATGTTTTAAGCAAATTTTTATATTTTTACAATAAGCAAAAGTTTTAAACTCATATTTCAAATTTTGACCTGTAACACCTCGAAAAATTTATGTCCAATAATGTATTAACACGTGTCATAAGCTTTGAACGTATGAAAGAATACTTTAGAGGGACTAAAGTTGACAAACAGAGAAAGTATGTGAATATAAGGGTTTAAAGTGTCAACAATGGATAAATATATCGTACAATAGCCCTATACGATGTTTATAACCTTAAACGAATAAATCATGGATCATACGAAGCTAAATATGAAAGAAAGTGAGAGATTACAAACTACAGGGGTTGAATGTGACAACATGTTTAAAGTACACCTCTGAGTAACCTTTTAGCAAATCCGAAGCTTTGTAATGATAAATTATGCTCACTAGAATATGTGGTAAAAATTTCACCAAGTTTCGTTATCGTATGAGAAAGTTATGACAAAATTCGTATACGAGGGGTTAAAAGCATCAACGTCGAAATTTATGACTTTTCGGGTGACCACAAAGTTAACCAAGGACTTGTTAAAGTTTAAACATATCTTGGAGCCCTTAAAAGTAAGGTTAGAGGGCCAAAAGTGCAAGAAAAATACTCAAAACCACGTTAGAAAGGACCAGGGGCTGAATTGCAAATTATGAAACTTTTTTGGCCTGTTGCGCGACTTTTAGACGCCCCGCGAAGGGTCTTACGCGGCCCGCGAACAAGCTGCCAGCGAACAAAAAGCGCAAAGCTGCCTGTTAAAGCTGTTAAACCGACTTCAAACGCTTGTTTTACATACCAGGGGTTGCCCCAATGGTATTTCATGCATAGAGGGCACTTGTAAGCATCTCATATCACCTGTAGACCTCCTTGGCATGATCCTAGATGATCAAAATGACTATATAAGAACCCACTTTTGTTGTAACTTTATGCCATTCATTTGCAAACATTCACAAGACTCATTCTGGAGCTCCTCTAATCAGAAACAAGCTTCCTAGTGATCCCTAATCGTGCTTAGGACCTTTGTGAGTGTCCTTAACCCTTTCTAATTCAGTTTAGCTTAGTTAATTAGCTAAAAGTCAAACCGTCGTAATTAAGGTTTGACTTCGAGATTAGTTAAAATTTGTTCAGTCAAATCTCGAATTAAAAGTACCTATAAGTAGGTATTTATGTGGGTAATAAACCCTTAAAAGGGTACTCTCTGATTCCCACTCTAACTAGGTCAATTGTCGGGTCAAAGCTAACTTTAAAAAGTCAACAGAATACTTATTTTCAAATTAATACATAATTAGCAATGTAGGAACCATGTAACCTGTTTTATCATTAATATAACTTGGTAATTAATGTAAGAACATGTCTAAACATGTTCAACCCGACAATTTTCGGTTTAGGCTCGGTTCGGGACCGAAAGTCGCATAGTTTGACTTCTGCTTTGACTTTCAGTTCTGACCCGTTTGAGCATAGTTTAGAATTGCCTTAGAGCTTTATTTGGACCAAGTCTCTTGTTAGTATAACCCTCTGTGATTATACAACTTGGTTCAATAGTTATCCGGTTCATATGCATGTTTCCGTTAAGTGCGTAAATGTTGACTATTATGCCCTTTTGACTATAAAACATGATTTTTGAAAAAGTAAAAGAGTAGGAACCTTAGTTACTAATTTATAAACTTGCACCTAAAATTTGACATCATTTTGAGGTCTAGATCAAGAGTTATGCTCATTAGCGTAATTAGAAAGCTTTTTATTAAATTAACGGCGTAATTAGCATATAGCCTATTTAAACCCGATTTTTAATACCAAACTTTTTACCCACTGGTATAAAATAATATTTTTAGATTTTTAAATATTTTTATTTAATTGTTGGCTGAGCATAACATAGGTCTCTAAGCTTGATTCGGTAATTGTCGGTTTTGCCCTTTTGGGCTATAAAATGAGTCTTACAAATAATTTTGATACCAAACCTTTTACTACTGATTTTTTATGATAAATAAAATATTTTGAGCCTTCTGGAATATTAAAATTTTCAGCTTTCCTTTAAAAACCCGGAAATAGCTCAAAATCGCCTTTTGAGGCGTTTTTAACGCATAGTATGTATTAAAACCATTTTTAAACATATAAGGTTGATACCTACTGATATATTCAGTAAATTTTTATATTTTAACAGTAAGCAAAAGTTTTGAACTCATATTTCCAGTTTTGACCTTTTTAGCCTATGTGAAATTACCAAAATACCCCTAAGGTGCATAGTTTGGTTTTAAATGATAAATTTCACATATATCTAGTACCTTACTGTTATAACTTAGTAAAGTAAGTATATTTACTAAATAAATCAGACCTGTAACTCAGATTACTAATTAAACTCTTTTATAACCTTTTAAATGACCAAAATGCCCTTACGAGGCATAGTTTTAGTTTAAATCCATTTCGGGCATAATAGAAGATATCCTACTGATGTCACAACATATTTAAGGCATATTAACTTAGGAAACCTGTATATGACTCTTATGGTTACCCGTTATGCATTTTTCGTGTTTGGTCCGGTTTATGTAACTAGTTTGCATAAATTGACCGAAACGGGTCAAACCTTATCATTTTTGTCTCAAAATCCAGAATGTGTTTAGTTTGCCCATATTATACAAGTCTTCATACTTGTCGGGTCTAAATCACATTCCATTCCGGTCTTCTCTTAATCGTGCGTTTGAACCATATCTTCCTTTAAAACTAACCGGTCTAAGTTTAGGCTTAATTAAAGACCTATTAGGAATCTAATAGGTTATTATAAACCTTCGTTCCAGAATAGGAGACCCAGTAAAAGCTATCTGTACTTGCTGATTTGATACGGCTGGGATTAAATTTACGTTTAGCTCAGGTAAATACTTTTAATTTATTTTCCCTATACGGGCCTGGGGTATGGTATATAAAATACCGCTTGGTCGGGCATTGAATCTTTAATCGAGTAGAGGTTAAACCATTGATATGCTCCGTTTGGAAATGTTTTGTTTGCTTAAAGCCTTTGGGGGGTTAATGACCATGTCCTGGATATCCTTGGCATCATTTTACGAAATGGCCACGACCTAAACACGGGGTGTAGGCATACACCCGTCAGTGCCGAAATAAATAATGTGGTGTGTCTATTGATCTTTAACACGGTACAAACCGGGCTACTGAATGCATAAGAAACATGTAATTCTTTTACAAGATTATATTTAAATAATTATCCCAAGTTATAAAAAGTTTTGTGCCACGTGCATTCAAATCAATTTTATTAAACTTTTCAAAATGAGTCAGTTAAATTGTATTTACCAGTGTAAAGTGACGTATTTTCCCAAAAAGGTTAAGTGCAGGTACTACTCGAACTAGGCTGACTTTCTCCTAGCGTCCACAATAAGTCTCGCAAGCTTGGATGTCATAAAACTGTTGAACAATGTCTCCTTTTTATTTTGATCTGCCTGTGGATCTATTTCAACTATATCGTGATACTTAATATTACAATTTATTAAAGTTGGAATGATTCTATCTTTGCTTCCGCTGTGCATTTATATATTGTGTTGTTTGACTATGATGATATCAACTACGTCACGATACTCCCCACCGGGCCCACCGGTAATACGTGGAAATATCGGGGTGTGACAGGTTGGTATTAGAGCCAACACTGAGTGAATTAAACACTAGCCTTTTGTGTTTAGTCTTAGTTGCACAATTGCACATTCCTCAAATTTCGAGTCTAGACGAAGAACATAGGACAAGTCCTGATTTTGTTTTATTTTTGTCTTTTATATTATTCTTGTTGTTATCTTTGTTTATGTTGACAGGTCTAAATATGCCGCCAAGATTCTTCAGGAGAAAAAGGAAAATCACTTGTAACAGGCCACGAACTAGGAGGCCGGGCCTTCTCAAAGACGAACTTCACCCATCAACATACATACCAATCCACAGGGAGACTGGAGGGCACACCTACAGCCAGCGAGGCGATCTGTCTCGTTAGCTTCTTCACCTTCTTACTTACACTCTTTTGGACCCCATTCAGAAAATGAACCTGAAAACCCACAACCTTCGTTTATCCCTCTCCAGCGGTCCAACTCACGCCATTCCTTTGATAACCCGTCCCATATCTTCAGAAGCCGGTTCAACCCGGCAAATTACCTCGAAGAACCAGTGGGTGTTAACCCATTGGGACCCAAAGATCACTTTTCCGGAGATCACGCCATGGATATGGACGAGGATACCGACCCTACTGAACCACCGACCGGTACCCCCACACATCCTATTGAAATCTCTGACGGATCGTCGTTCCATGGATCACCTTACCGTGGTCCAGATAGCTATCAAGCAAGGTTCAACCAGTGTGAATGGTATTTCACACCTTCTTACCATTCAACGCCTCAGCAGCAGCAGCAATCGGATCCTTCCAGGGACTCTCGCTTTGTGGCAGTCACCCCGCCACCACCACCACCTCGGCAGCAGCCTCCTGAGCCACTGAGGCGAAGGAGAACAAACGCACGAATGTCCGTGCAAGGAGGAGGAATGCATATCAGCACCCCCCAACCATCGAGTAGCAGCCACTATCCGCCGCTCCGAGAAGACCAGCAGTTTGGGGGACCTTCAAACCCCAACCCGGAAGTGAACTCTGCACCTGTCATGCCACCACCGTTGGGCTTTGACAACCCAATTCCCACGTACGCTGACCCAGCAACATATAATTCCTTCGAGCAGCCGGCTCACTCCAGCTTCAATTATGCTGAGATCGACCCATACCTGGCGGCGTGGAACTATAATGCTCTTAACCCCAAAGGGCCTTACGGAGCTCCTTGGGGAGTTGGATACCCAGCTTATGGGTACCAACAACAACCGCCTCTTCGACCTCCACATCAGCCGCAGCCCTAGGTGCCACGGTTTTCCCCGCCTGAGCGGGAGGAAATTCTCTAGAGATTGGATCAGGTTGAGCAGCAAGTTCACAGAGATCGCAGGGAGCGACAAGGTTTCTTCAAGGGATTAGCATGTTTAATAAAAGGAAAAAGCAAGAAGGACCATTGAGTCCTTCAAATTGTTGGTTGTATTTTCTTGTTTTCAGTTGAGCCCCTGCGTGGGCCTGTTTTCTGTTTTAACCCCTGCGTGGGTATGTTTTGTTTGTTAAGCCCCTGCGTGGGCAAGTCTTTTGTTTGACCCCTGCGTGGGTATGTTTGTTTGGTTAAGCCCTTGCGTGGGCATGTTATTTCAGTTAGAAGACCCGTTTAGGGCAGACTCGTATTTTTAATTTATGTGATGAAATGATTCGATTTAAATTTCTATTTTTAGTTATATGCATGAACAAAAATATAAAATAAATAATAACAATATTTTTACAAGATCTATCATTATATTAAAATGATAAAATCTAAAAGGACAAGACCTAGCCTTGTGTCATTTTAAGACAGGGCCAAGACGGTAATTCCCCAATTAGATTCAGATCCTTATCAACATCTCAATTTAAAATTTGTTCGGCGTTGTATGTTAAAAAGAATCTTAAAAGGTAAAACCTAGCTTGTATGTCATTATAAGACCTGGCCATTATGGCAAAACTTGCTTAAAAAGATTCAAATCTCTGTTAACATCTGCAAACATGATTAACATTCTTGGCTAATGTGATCCGCAAAATCACACATGCCACCCTTACGTTAAATTAACCCAATCCTTTATTATTAATTAAACATCCGATTGGGATGAAATGCCTACGGGCTATAATTATTGTCATATAAGACAAAAGACAGTCGTAGCCTATAAACTCACTGTCAAGAAAGGTAATGAACCTTGATTCAAACCTTAATAAATATATCCTATAAGATCTTGACCTAAAATTTAGAAATGTCCATGTGACTAGGCCTATCGTGCCATTAATATATTTTATTCTAGAACTAAGGGTTACTAATAAAATGTCCCAAATGAAATTACTTAACAAATTAACCAGTATGGTTCTTTAACTACATGGCCGAGTCTGAAGAGGTCAACAGTCGGCCAAAGGAGAATCATGACGCCACCAGGATCAATATAACTGGTGCAGAACTCCAAGTATTAATTGACAATGCTGTCACTAAAGCCATAGATAGGCAGTATAGTGAATCGAGTAGTACTCGAAGCAGGACCCAATCAGCACCCCATTCTAAGCCAAAAACGCATTCTGAGGCTCATAGTAAGCCACCCTCCAAGCTAGATAAGCCAAAGAAGGATGATGACGATCATCACTCCTCGAACCAGCAAAGTGTCCCGTCAAAGAAAATCGAGCTTAAGCAGGAACCGCGAAGTAAGTCCTGTACATATAAATACTTCGTCTCATGCAAACCCAGAGACTTTACTGGGGAGAAAGGAGCGGTTGACTGCATGACATGGTTGGATGAAATGGATACCGTGGTTGATATCAGCGGGTGCGCTGATAAGGATGTAGTAAAGTTTGTATCTCAATCGTTCAAAGGTGAGGCCTTAGCCTGGTGGAGATCGTTGATTCAAGCTACTGGGAAGATTCCACTGTATAATATGACATGGGAACAATTTGTTACCCTCATTAAGGAGAACTATTGTCCTCAGCATGAGGTTGAAAAGATTGAGTCAGATTTTCTGTCATTGGTAATGAAAAATCTAGATTGCCAAGCTTACCTTATGAGCTTTAATACAATGTCAAGGCTGGTTCCTTATCTTGTGACCCCGAAACCCAAAAGAATAGCTCGTTTCATTGGGGGTTTAGCCCCAGAAATTAAGGCAAGTGTAAAAGCCTCTCGGCCAGCTACATTCAGGTCTGCAGCTGATATATCCCTGACCCTCACACTGGACGCGGTCAGGCAGAGATCGCTGAGGAACACGGATGCCGAGAAAAGAAAGCGTGAAGATGACAATTCACGACGGTCAGACAAGAAGCACAGGGGAAACAATGACCACAAGAAGGGGTCTGGATCTAAGAAGGATGGGCATCAATCTGGAGATAAGCCCAAGTGTAAGGTTTGTAAAAAGCACCATTTTGGGAGGTGCAGACTCGAGTCAAAATCCCAGTCACAGCCAAGGGCATGTGGGATTTGCAAGTCTTCTGAGCACAGAACCTTGGACTGTAAGAAAATCAAGGATGCTACGTGTTATAGCTGCAATAAAAAAGGACACATCAAGTCCAATTGCCCAAAGATCACCAAGAAGACTGAGGATGGGAAAAAGACCAATGCTAGGGTCTTCAGGATGGATTCAAAGGAAGCTGTTCAGGACGACAATGTGATCACAGGTACCTTCCTCATAAATGATGTTTATGCGAGAGTGCTATTTGATTCAGGAGCAGATAAATCATTTGTAGATAATAAGTTTTGTAAGTTACTGAATTTACCTATTAAAGCCTTAAGTGTGAAGTATGAAGTGGAATTAGCTGATGGAACCATAGAAACCGCCTCAACTATGTTAGATGGATGTGTTATATCCATTAGGAACCACTCTTTTCCTTTGTCATTACTTCCCTTTAAGCTAGCCGGTTTTGATATAGTGATAGGTATGGATTGGTTATCGCGTAACCAAGCCCAGATTGTGTGCAACAAGAAGCAAGTGGTAGTCAAGACCACGTCTGGTGAGCCACTTACCATTCAGGGGGATACCCAGTATGGATTGCCTAAGCAGGTGTCTATGCTCAAGGCATCTAGGTGCCTGAAGAACGGTTGTGTCATTTATATGGCACAGGTTACTATCGATGAGCCGAAACCTAAGATGGAAGACATCCCCGTCATTTCTGAATATCCTGAAGTTTTCCCTGATGAACTACCTGGTTTACCACCAGATAGGCAAGTGGAATTCAGAATTGACATCATCCCCGGAGCAGCACCTGTTGCTAGAGCGCCTTATAGATTGGCACCAACAGAGATGAAGGAGTTGAGGACGCAATTAGAGGATCTGCTAACCAAAGGTTTCATTAGACCTAGTTCGTCTCCTTGGGGAGCGCCGATCTTGTTTGTCAAGAAGAAAGATGGATCGATGCGTCTGTGCATCGATTACCGTGAGCTTAATAAGGTCACTATCAAGAATAGGTATCCTTTGCCCAGGATCGACGATCTGTTCGATCAATTGCAAGGTGCAAGCTACTTTTCTAAGATCGATTTGAGGTCAGGCTATCATCAATTGAAGGTTAAAGATGAAGATGTACACAAGACTGCATTTAGGACTCGTTATGGTCATTACGAGTTCCTAGTGATGCCTTTCGGGTTCACTAATGCACCTGCCGCATTCATGGATCTCATGAATCACGTCTGCAAGCCCTACTTGGACAAATTTGTCATCGTCTTCATTGACGACATCCTCATCTACTCGAAGAACCAAGCTGACCATGAGAAACACCTTCGTTATATTCTTAAACTTCTACATCATGAGAAACTCTACGCCAAATTTTCGAAGTGTGAATTTTGGCCTCGAGAAGTCCAATTCCTTGGACATGGGGTTATTGAGCGTGGTATCCAGGTGGATCCCGCTAAGGTAGAAGCAGTTATGAACTGGCAAGAGCCAAAAACACCCACTGAGATTCGCAGCTTTCTAGGACTAGCAGGATACTACAGGCGATTAATTGAAAACTTCTCAAGAATTGCAGCACCCCTGACTTTACTCACCCGCAAGAAAAGCAAGTTTGACTGGGGGCCTAAGCAGCAAGAATCTTTCAATATTTTGAAGCAGAAGTTGAGTAACGCTCCAGTATTAACGTTGCCTGATGGAATTGAGGAGTTTGTAGTATATTGTGATGCATCACACACCGGTATGGGCTGTGTGCTTATGCAGAAAGGCAAAGCCATTGCCTATGCTTCACGAGAGTTAAAGGTGCATGAGAAGAACTACACCACCCATGACTTGGAGCTGGGTGCCGTTGTATTTGCACTAAAGCTGTGGAGGCACTACTTGTATGGGACCAAGTGTGTGATCTACTTGGATCACAAAAGCCTTCAACACTTGTTTAATCAGAAGGACTTGAATATGAGGCAGCGACGCTGGATGGAAACTTTAAATGATTATGATTGTGAGATAAGATACCATCCAGGCATGGCAAATGTAGTTGCTGATGCCTTAAGTAGAAAGGAAAGAGTGAAGCCTATAAGAATCAATGCCAAGAGCATTGAGATAAAGAATATTTTGAACGAAAGGTTGTTAGCTGCACAGAAGGAAGCTGTGTTGGAAGCTAACTATCCTGATGAAAAGCTAGGAGTAACTGAGGAGCAGTTATCCTATGACAAAGATGGGATCCTGAGGTTGAATGGACGAATATGGGTTCCAGTTTATGGAGGACTTCGAGATGTTATCCTCCAGGAAGCCCACAGTTCTAAATATTCCGTTCATCCTGGAGCAGATAAGATGTACCAGGATCTAAAGGCAAACTATTGGTGGATAGGCTTGAAAAAGTCTGTAGCTGCCTATGTAGCTAAATGTTTGACGTGTGCACAAGTCAAAGCTGAACATCAGAAGCCGTCAGGTTTACAACAACAGCCTGAACTTCCCACATGAAAGTGGGAAATGGTGACAATGGATTTCATCACCAAGTTCCCAAAGACAAGGAAGGGAAATGATACTATATGGGTGATAGTAGATAGACTGACTAAGTCAGCACATTTCCTACTGATGTGTGCAAAATGCAACATATAAATTACATCAATTGTGGCATAAAACTAACCCTTTTTTCAGTACTAATGTTGGAAAAAGTGTGCTTTTGTCTTCCTTTTGTATTTTCAGGATTAAATGAGCTCAAATTAACAAAAGAAGCAAAAAGACATCAAAATCTGACATAAATACAAGAAATGGAACAAGACGTGACATGCCCGACCCCACGACAGCATCTTCCCAAGCAAAACAAGACAACAGAAGACTGAACACGCCCCGTGCTCAGCCAGCACGGGGGCGTGCCCAAGTGTCAGCAGAAAAGACAAAGTGGTAGAAGCTTCTATTGCCCACCACGGGGCCGTGCTCAGCGGACACGGGGCCGTGGTCAACTATAAGATTCGCACAATCCAGGCAAATCTTCATAGTACAAAGATTCTTCTGCACACGGGGTCGTGCTCAGCGGACACGGGGGCGTGGTCAACTAATAAGACAAAGCTGCATTAAATGAAGAAAGAGAGGATGTGGACACGGGGTCGTGCCCACTGGACACGGGGTCGCGCCCGAGCTTCTGTTCAGCCTATAAATAGGAGTGCTTGGCTCAAGCTCAAACCATCCCTTGGCACACCACCTCTCTCACACTTCACCCACCACCCACCACCACCATAACACCATCATCCACCACCATCATCCATTGTCCATCGTAGAGTGTGTGAGTCGTCTCGGGATCCAAGATTGATCGTAAGAGTTCTTGACAATGAAGGCCATGTTTGCCTAAGTCTCTTACATCACTTGGTGAAGACAAAGTGTCTAGTGTAATACTTTTTATTTCTAATCTTTTCGCACTTTTTACTTGATTTTGTATTAATGACTTTAATAACTAGTTGCTTATGTTGAAGGTGATCTTTCCTTATCGTTTGTCCGTGGTGTCTTGGCATTATTTTACTGTCTATATAAAATAAAATATTTTCACCATTCATATCTCCACGGTCTATATGGAGGTATGTTGGCTACCTGGTCGGGGGTTAAGGGAACGGTTTGGTAATGGTCTTGCCATTGTTCAGCGTTTAGAGGTCCTGCAATGGACCTGGGTCAAATTTAGTAGGACCTCCTTCAATACTTAACGGTATTGGATGGCGGGGGTCCAAGCTCTTTGATCCCCTCATAAGTTAACTACTATTAATACTATAACCCGGCTATTTAGGACTGTATCCCTGCTGACTCAGACTACTTAGTCGAGGGTAACGTCACCTCCAAAAGAGGGGCCTACCATAATTTGCATTAATAACTTAATTAATTATCTTCCAATAATCCACCCTTTTAGGATTGTATCCTTGCTGACTCAAACTACTGGGGTGAGGGTAACGTCACCTTCAAAAGAGGGGCCTACTACAATAACTAAGATAATCTCTTAAAATAGTGCAAAAGTGCGGAAATAATCAAAGGTTACACTAGATACGAGTCGTAACCAAGTGATTCATCTTGTCTATCTGTTTTTCTTTTTATTTTATTTTCAGCATTTTAGTTAGTTTTTATTTTTCTTAGTTTAAAACATTTTTTCTAAACTTTTTATTTTGATTAGACGTTGAGGATAAACCGGTACTAAAAGCTCTTGTGTCATTGGACGACCTCGGTATCTTGCCAACACTATACTACGCTCACGATGGGTGCACTTGCCCATATGTGTGTTTAGTGTTAGTAAAATATCGTGTTTTATAAATTTAAAACTTGGCTAAAAATAAGTGTTAAAGGGGCTTAAAATATACACCTAATATATATAACACTTCACACGCATCACCTACCCATTAAGGAGACTTATAGCTCTGACATGTTAGCCCAATTATACGTAGATAAGATTGTATCTCTGCATGGTGTACCAGTATCAATTATCTCTGACAGAGATACGAGATACACATCACATTTTTGGAAAAGTTTCTAACAGTCTTTGGGCACGCGCTTAAATTTTAGTACATCTTACCACCCTCAGACAGATGGGCAGAGTGAGCGGACCATCCAAACTTTGGAAGACATGTTTCGTGCAAGTGTAATTGATTTAGGTGGTAGTTGGGATAACCACATGCCATTGATCGAGTTCTCCTATAACAATAGCTATCATACGAGCATTAAGGTTGCGCCTTTTGAGGCATTATATGGTAGAAAATGCCGAACGCCTATTTGTTGGGCGGAAGTATGAGAAGTTCAATTATCAGGACCTGATTTAGTCTTTGAAACGACGGACAAGATTGTCCAGATTCGTGACCGCCTGAAAGCTGCCAGGGATAGACAGTAAAGTTATGCTAATAAAAGGCGAAAACCTCTAAAGTTTGAGGTTGGTGATAAGGATTTGCTAAAGGTATCACCCTGGAAGGGAGTGATGCGATTTGGTAAGAAAGGCAAGTTAAGCCCAAGGTATATAGAACCGTTCGAGATTATCGAATGTGTTGGGTCAGTGGCTTATAAGTTAAACTTACCTGAAGAGCTCAGTGGTATTCATAACGTATTCCACATCTGCAATCTGAAGAAATGTCTAGCTAATGAATCGCTAGTCATACCGCATACGGATGTGCACATTGACAAGAGCTTAAAGTTTGTTGAAAAACCTTTGTCGATTGAGGATCGAGAGGTCAAGAAGCTTCGGAGGAAGCATGTGCCTATTGTAAAGGTCAAATGGGATGCCCGTAGAGGTCCCGAGTATACATGGGAGGTAGAGTCCACAATGAAAGAAAAGTACCCTCATTTGTTTCAGTAAATCTCGAGGTCGAGATTTCTTTTAAGGGGGTGAGGATGTAACACCTCGAAAAATTTATGTCCAATAATGTATTAACACGTGTCATAAGCTTTGAACGTATGAAAGAATACTTTAGAGGGACTAAAGTTGACAAACAGAGAAAGTATGTGAATATAAGGGTTCAAAGTGTCAACAATGGATAAATATATCGTACAATAGCCCTATACGATGTTTATAACCTTAAACGAATAAATCATGGATCATACGAAGCTAAATATGAAAGAAAGTGAGAGATTACAAACTACAGGGGTTGAATGTGTCAACATGTTTAAAGTACACCTCTGAGTGACCTTTTAGCAAACCTAAAGCTTTGTAACGATAAATTATGCTCACTAGAATATGTGGTAAAAATTTCACCAAGTTTCGTTATCGTATGAGAAAGTTATGACAAAATTCGTATACGAGGGGTTAAAAGCGTCAGCGTCAAAATTTATGACTTTTCGGGTGACCACAAAGTTAACCAAGGACTTGTTCAAGTTTAAACATGTCTTGGAGCCCTTAAAAGTAAGGTTAGAGGGCCAAAAGTGCAAGAAAAATACTCAAAACCACGTTAGAAAGGACCAGGGGCTGAATTGCAAATTATGAAACTGGTTTGGCATGTTGCGCGACTTTTAGACGCCCCGCGAGGGGTCTTACGCGGCCCGCGAACAAGCTGTCGGCGAACAAAAAGCGCACAGCTGCCTGTTAAAGCTGTTAAACCGACTTCAAACGCTTGTTTTACATACCAGGGGCTACCCCAATGATATTTCATGCATAGAGGGCACTTGTAAGCCTCTCATATCACCTGTAGACCTCCTTGGCATGATCCTAGATAATCAAAATGACTATATAAGAACCCACTTTGGTTGCAACTTTATGCCATTCATTTGCAAACATTCACAAGACTCATTCTGGAGCTCCTCTGATCAGCAACAAGCTTCCTAGTGATCTCTAATCATGCTTAGGACCTTTGTGAGTGTCCTTAACCCTTTCTAATTCAGTTTAGCTTAGTTAATTAGCTAGAAGTCAAACCGTCGTAAGTAAGGTTTGACTTCGAGATTAATTAAAATTTGTTCAGTCAAATCTCGAATTAAAAATACCTATAAGTAGGTATTTATGTGGGTAATAAACCCTTAAAAGGGTACTCTCTGATTCCCACTCTAACTAGGTCAATTGTCGGGTCAAAGCTAACTTTAAAAAGTCAACAGAATACTTATTTTCAAATTAATACATAATTAGCAATGTAGGAACCATGTAACCTGTTTTATCATTAATATAACTTGGTAATTAATGTAAGAACATGTCTAAACATGTTCAACCCGACAATTTTCAGTTTAAGCTCGGTTCGGGACCGAAAGTCGCACAGTTTGACTTCTGCTTTGACTTTCAGTTCTGACCCGTTTGAGCATAGTTTAGAATTGCCTTAGAGCTTTATTTGGACCAAGTCTCATGTTAGTATAACCCTCTGTGATTATACAACTTGGTTCAATAGTTATCCGGTTCATATGCATGTTTCCGTTAAGTGCGTAAATGTTGACTATTATGCCCTTTTGACTATAAAACGTGATTTTTGAAAAAGTAAAAGAGTAGGAACCTTAGTTACTAATTTATAAACTTGCACCTAAAATTTGACATCAGTTTGTGGTCTAGATTAAGAGTTATGCTCATTAGCGTAATTAGAAAGCTTTTTATTAAATAAACGGCGTAATTAGCATATAGCCTATCTAAACCCGATTTTTAATACTAAACTTTTTACCCACTGGTATAAAATAATATTTTTAGATTTTTAAATATTTTTATTTAATTGTTGGCTGAGCATAACATAGGTCTCTAAGCTTGATTCGGTAATTGTCGGTTTTGCCCTTTTGGGCTATAAAATGAGTCTTACAAATAATTTTTATACCAAACCTTTTGCTACTGATTTGTTATGATAAATAAAATATTTTGAGCCTTCTGGAATATTAAAATTTTCAGCTTTCCTTTAAAAACCCGGAAATAGCTCAAAATCGCCTTTTTAGGCGTTTTTAACGCATAGTATGTATTAAAACCATTTTTAAACATATAAGGTTGATACCTACTGATATATTCAGTAAATTTTTATATTTTAACAGTAAGCAAAAGTTTTGAACTCAGATTTCCAGTTTTGACCTTTTTAGCCTATGTGAAATTACCAAAATACCCCTAAGGTGCATAGTTTGGTTTTAAATGATAAATTTCACATATATCTAGTACCTTACTATTATAACTTAGTAAAGTAAGTATATTTACTAAATAAATCAGACCTGTAACTCAGATTACTAATTAAACTCTTTTATAACCTTTTAAATGACCAAAATGCCATTACGAGGCATAGTTTGAGTTTAAATCCATTTCGGGCATAATAGAAGATATCCTACTGATGTCACAACATATTTAAGGCATATTAACTTAGGAAACCTGTATATGACTCTTATGGTTACCCGTTATGCATTTTTCGCGTTTGGTCCGGTTTATGTAACTAGTTTGCATAAATTGATCGAAACGGGTCAAACCTAATCATTTTTGTCTCAAAATCCAGAATGTGTTTAGTTTGCCCATATTATACAAGTCTTCAAACTTGTCGGGTCTAAATCACATTCCATTCCGGTCTTCGCTTAATCGTGCGTTTGAACCGTATCATCCTTTAAAACTAACCGGTCTAAGTTTAGGCTTAATTAAAGACCTGTTATGAATCTAATAGGTTATTATAAACCTTCGTTCCAGAACAGGAGACCCAGTAAAAGCTATCTGTACTTGCTGATTTGATACGGCTGGGATTAAATTTACATTTAGCTTAGGTAAATACTTTTAACTTATTTTCCCTATACGGGCTTGGGGTATGGTATATAAAATACCGCTTGGTCGGGCATTGAATCTTTAATCGAGTAGAGGTTAAACCATTGATATGCTCCGTTTGGAAATGTTTTGTTTGCTTAAAGCCTTTGGGGGGTTAATGACCATGTCCCGGATATCCTTGGCATCATTTTACGAAATGGCCACGACCAAAACACGGGGTGTAGGCGTACACCCATCAGTGCCGAAATAAATAATGTGGTGTGTCTATTGATCTTTAACCCGGTACAAACCGGGCTACTGAACGCATAAGAAACATGTAATTCTTTTAAAAGATTATATTTAAATAATTATCCCAAGTTATAAAAAGTTTTGTGCCACGTGCATTCAAATCAATTTTATTAAACTTTTCAAAATGAGTCAGTTAAATTGTATTTACCAGTGTAAACTGACGTATTTTCCCAAAAAGGTTAAGTGCAGGTACTACTCGAACTAGGCTGGTTTTCTCCTAGCGTCCACAATAAGTCTCGCAAGCATGGATGTCATAAAACTGTTGAACAATGTCTCCTTTTTATTTTGATCCGCCTGTGGATCTATTTCAACTATATCGTGATACTTAATATTACAATTTATTAAAGTTGAAATGATTCTATCTTTGCTTCCGCTGTGCATTTATCTATTGTGTTGTTTGACTATGATGATATCAACTACGTCACGATACTCCCCATCGGGCCCACCGGTAATACGTGGAAATATCGGGGTGTGACATGACCTTTAAAGCTTATGTGAAATTACCAAAATGCCCCTACGGTGCATAGTTTAGTTATAAAACGTAAATTTCACATATATGCAATACCCTACTATTATGACTTATAAAAATAAATATTTTTACTGATTATATCAGACCTGAAACTCAGATTAGTATTTAAACTCTTTTATTACCTTTAAAATGACCAAAATACCCCTACGGGGCATAATTTTAGTTTAAATCCATTTTAGGCATTATGGAAGGTATCTTACTAATATCACAACATATTTAAGGCATATTAGCTTAGGAAACCTGTTCATGACTCATTTGGTTACCCGTTACGCATTATTCGCGATCGGTGCGGTTTATGTAACTAGTTTGCATAAATTAGCCGAAACGGGTTAAACCTTTTCATTTTTATCTCAAAAATTCAGAATGTGTTTAGTTTACCCATATTATACAAGTATACAAACTTGTCGGGTCTAAACCACACTCTAATCCGGTCATCGCTTAATCGTGCGTTTTGAACCGTATATCTTCTTTTAAAACTAACCGGTCTAAGTTTAGACTTAAGTAAGACCCGTTAGGAATCTAATAGGGTATTAAAACCTTCGTTCCGAATTAGGAGCCCAGTAAAAGCTACTTGCACTCGCTGATTTGATATATACTTGCTCAGGTAAATACTTTTAACTTATTTTCCCTTATACGGGCTTGGGGTACGGTATATAAAATACCGCTTGGTCGAGCATTGAATTGTTAATCATATGAAGGTTAATTTATTGAGATGACCCGTTTAAACTGTTATGTTTGCTTAAAGCCTTTGGGGGGTTAATGACCATGTCCCGGATATCCTTGGCATCGTTCATTGAAATGGCCACAACCTAAGCACGGGGTGTAGGCATACACCTGACGGTGCATATATATATAAAAAGGTATAACCGACGGAATTGAGAATAACTCGCCGCGGGATTATATCATGTGGTGTGTCTATTAATCTTTAACCCGGTGTTGCGCGGGCTACTGAACGTATAACGAACATGTAATTCTTTTACAAGTTTATATATAAATAATTATCCCAAGTTATAAAAGATTATTTTGTGCCATGTGCATTCAAATCAATTTTCTTAAACATTTTCAAAATGAGTCAGTTAATTGTATTTACCAGTGTAAACTGACATATTTTCCAAAAAGGCTAAGTGCAGGTACTAAACGGAATAGGCTGGCTACTCCTAGCTTCAATAAAGAGTCTTGCAAGCTTAGAAGTTAAATCTGTTGAACAATAAACTTTTGAACTTTGATCCACCTGTGGATCCTTACAACCGTCTTGTAATACACTTGATATTACTTTTTATTTGGTTTGTGATGATTTTATCTTTCGACTTCCGCTGTGTATTAAACTGTGATAATATAAATTGTCTATGAAATTAATTACGTCACAATACTCCCCACCGGGCCCACCGGTAATACGTTGAAATATCGGGGTGTGACACACAAGCCTTGGCATACGTAACATACATTGAATAACAATCATCGAGGCTGTGAATATCATGTCCATTTTGGGCTTTATCTCTTCACTAACATCAGGAATGATAAATGGTAAACCAATTTTGGGGCAAAACCTTTCATTCGAAGAAACACCTTCGTCTGAGAAAACACAGTGAGAAACAAATTAAAAAAAAAACACCATTAAAATAGAAATTGTCTCCTTATAACATTATCGATGAAAACGCCATTACTTGAATAATAAGCAAGACATAATAAACATATAATTGAAAACGCCATAATAAAAACACCATTAGTTGAAAAAATTAACAAATGTGATGAATTAACAATATTAATGAAACGTGATAATCAAAACGGCATGAGATGGATAATTAACAATATGAATAATTAACAAATATAACATGATAATCAAAACGACGTAGTTAACCAAACTGATGTTTACAAATTAACAAATAGTAATAACTGATGTTTACAAATATTACTCAATAATATTCAAAACTAATCAGGTGTAAAACGCCAATGATCGTAAAACATAAGAAATATATTAGATCCCAAACGACAATTAACATTAATAATGAAAACTCCAATTATCAGTTCTTACTAATTGTTAAACAACCAATGAAAACGCGAAAAAATTAGATACATGAAGAATGCCATTGAAAACATAAAACACATTGTGAAATATTAATTTGAAAAAAAAAACAATGAAATAAGCATAAAAGAACAAAACGCCATATCTGTTGTATATGTGTTGCATGATTTGCTAGAACAAAATATGAAAACGTTTACTTTGTCGAAAAGAATCCACGTTAGACGCCATAGATCTGAGAATGCTTGGAAAGGAGGTAACTGCTAATACGAAATCTTTGGAGTTTTATGTGAAACAGATTTATGACGCGAAATAAGGAGGGAACGTGCAAAATGACAATCGTACCCTGCATATCATTTAGCGCCCCCCTGCCACGTGTTGGGCTAGGATCCGTTCTCACCGTTCTCACACTTTAAGGCGTTTTCTCCTGATCCCGTTTCTATATATATATATATATATATGTGTGTGTGTGTGTGTGTGTTTCTTTATTTGAGTGTGCCATTATGATACGTACTGTAGAACTTGCAACTTTTGATATGTTCAAGACCATAGACCAATTACGAGCACAAGAATGATTAAGGCATTAGGATAAACTTTTTTGTTTTTACACCATTTTATATCAACCTTACCCCAAATCAATCCCATAGTCGCCCACTTTGAGCCTAAACCGTTCGTTTGACAACCTAATTAGCCTTGACCCATTAAACCTTTTTTATTTTTAACGTGAATAATGAACATTCGATTTTAAGTTGCTTTCGTTTTGTAAGTATTTCGTAGTATAGTTTATCTTCTTATGTTATCTGAAAAAATGCAAGGAAAAATAGGCGAAAATCTTTGTGAAACCAAAAAGAAGTGTTAGTTGTTTATTGAATAAAAGGCAAAGATGTGCCTTATAGTTTGATGTTTTGTACTTTAGTTTGTTACGATAGTAATGTAATTTTCATCACCTTTACCACTTTCAAATATCCCATTTCGTACCCTTAGCCTAGCCTCGTTACAACCCGTTAAAGTGCCACTTGACGCAAACGGCGTTGGCGACGGCCAAAGGCCAAGTCGCCGACGTGGATAAGCTAATTTCGCATGTTTTCTTTGTTTTTCACATCCGATTGGTCCTAGCCTCATCCTGATGTCCCGTAAAGCTCCAGAATTGCTCCTCTAACTCCGTTAGTCCTGTAAAACCCAAACCAAATCAAAGTAGATCATTCATAACTCAAATTCGTGTAAACACACAAACTTAAGTATGTATAAAACCAGGCTTTCGACCACATATCAGCAATATCTGAAGAAAATTACAAAGAGGAGGAATAGTATATAATAGAAAGCACATCCGAAGAACAAATAATAGAAGACCCAATAAAAGTTGTCTACTCGTGCAAAGAGGTAAGTGAAACTGAAGACTTTCTTGTATATCTTGAGGAAAAAACCTACTGCTTCGAACTAACCACAGGTCGTGCCTCGACCATCAGCTACCTACATATCATGGGTCAAGAAGCCTCTTGCATGGAAATGACCACGGGTCGTGTCTCGACGACCAGTGAATGCAAGAATGCAGTGTTTCAAGAAGGGAGCCAAGTCATCCCTTACCAAGGTAAAAAAGGAAGATAAAGGTAATCATTTTTCGTTAATCAAAGAGGTACGTATCACTTCCACTTCTCCCAAAAATCTAGCAAACGTTCCATTTCATGCTAGATTTTTGAAAGAAATTTTTACCCATAGAAAATTAAAGAATTCCATACTTGGTTTTAGATAAAGAACAATCCTCTACAATAAATAATTGTCTAAATAATAATAATACAACTAAGATTACTTCATGTTATGTCAAGACAATTTTTATCAAAGACGTTCATATAAATAATAGTTTATGTATAAGTCTAATTCCTATGAAATCTTTTAAAGAATAGGTGCATATGACTATACTGTAACAACTCTTGCCAAAATTGTTAATTCTAATTTTAATAATGCACATTAGGAAACCCTAGTTGAGACCCCAAGTGATATAGTACGACCCATAAATGTTAAAATAGGCGAAACTAGGATCAGGACCCCCAAAAACTCAAGGGGGTATCCCCTAATTGATAATTATCCACAAAAGACGAAAAATAAATCATGAAAATTCGTTTACATTGACTCATCAGGGCTATGCAGGATACAAGGCTACCCTAGCCTAATTTGGTCTGCCCCGCGACACGCGCCAGGGACCCTGCAGCCGGCGCGACACGCGGGTGGGTCCAAAATGGGCTATAAAGCCCCTGGCCTGGGACTTAAACTGTTTGATTGTTTCGACGGTAAAATTCAAAACGTACGTTCAAATATCTGTTGTTTCGTTGAAAATACCCATAATCCCGAACCTCTGCTGCGACAACAGGGTAATAACTCGATCACTGCTACGATACAATGTCCGATCGATTAAAACCGATCCGATGGATGTTTAAGTGCAGCCTGAATACGGGCTATACTTTGTCATTCGTCGTGAGGGTTTCGATCTCGTGAAATTATAGTAAATGTTGAATTAAGTTATTGACCTAGTTTCGTTTGCATTTTTCTATTTAAACTAGGTTACCAGGCTAAATCAGTAGGCATACTTTGCCCGTCTAAATCGGCAATGTGAGTCATTCTATTTTATCAAAGTTGCTTTGTAAAAACTCTAAATGTTTTCCAGTTATAAGTACAGTGATTAAGTCTTTGCAAAATCTTTAATTACTGGTAGTAAGTGGGGGTATGTGCACATTACTACTGATTTATCACTTTTAGGTGGGCGAACCTAATTCGTGATATGTCCACAGTCATAGATCCGGTCGAGTGACAACTGGACCAGATAATTAATAGATAGGGGCAAATGTAAAAACTCTTAATGCTGTAAATTATAACAATGTGTCGTTTTATGCAAATTGAATGACTCGCCAGTATTTCCCCGCTGATAAAATCTTTTTTTTAAACATGTTTCAGGTGATTTACTGTGAACCAGGAAAAGTGTCGTGCAGCACTCCAGCTTGAATAACGTGGCTCAGTAAATAAATAACATGTTTTTGTAATCAGGGGATTTCCCAGTGAAATTCCTTTATTGTAAATTACGGGGTTTGTCCAAAAGGCAAGCGAAAAAAGATAGGGGAGAGCTCTGGTCAAGCTCAGGAATTGCCACCTTGGGAAGAACTGGATAGAAAACTTGCAAACTGTGACCTCATCGGACCTGCTGATGAAACCCTTTTCAATTCCCCCCCCCCCCAATCTGAACTTCTTATCAATTTGGAACCTGCTGTTCCAGACCCAATTATCAACCCACAACCTTTTACAGGGCAGTTGGAAGAATGGTGGACGAGCGACTGGCATTTTCAAAATTTTATGAACAATCCAAATGTTTATTTACCCCAGTTTGATCCTGAACCTGCACCATTTCCACCCATGAACCCGGAGAACGTTGCCAAATTACGACGCTATGGCAAGGAACTGGTGGATGCGGGGAATCGGATTCGCGAAGTGGGGGAAAACATCACGTGGAAGTACGACAAGAGAGAGCGTCGTTTTTGAAAAGCCAGTTAACCATGATTGAATGTTTTGTATAATATAATAATAATAATAATATAATAATAATAATAAAAATAATATAATAACACTAAAAAATAAAACATCTGTAAAATATATGGTTTGTATTGACGCATACTATTATAAATATATATAAATGTCGCAAGGTCGACGATTTTGGCTATATGTGTTGACTTAATTGTGTTTGTGATTGCCTTATTGTGTTTAGTTGCTATCCATTTTGTGAAAATAATTTATATATATATTTAATTATTCAGGTGGAAAACGCAATAAACCAACCGGCAAACGAAGTTAACCAATCTGAACAAAACAATGAAGACCATTTTCTCAATAGACAAGATATCGAAAATATTGTTGCTTAGGGAATAGCCAACGTTATCCCAGCAATCGTTGTTGCTGTTAAGAATCCTGCTGAACCTTCCCAAGCCAACCATAGCAAACGCACCCGCGACGATAATTTCAGTAACAGTGTGAATGGGGGTGGTGATAATAATAATAATGTGGTCCAAGCCCCATTACTTAAGAAAATTAAAGTTGCAACACCTGGTTGCACTTACAAAGAATTTCTTGCCTGTAAGCCAGTCGAATTTGCAGGCAATGAAGGGGCGACTGCCGCACTGCGTTGGTTGGAAAAGACCGAAGTAGTAATTAAAATAACTAAATGCGCCGACGAAGACAGGGTTATGTATGCCTCTCACCTTTTCAAAGAAGAAGCGTTAGAATGGTGGAACACGGTGCTACAAGCAAAGGGAAGTGACGTGGCGTATGCCATGAGTTGGGAGGAATTTAAGGAATTGGTGGAAAGTAAGTTTTGTCCCTCCTACGAGAAGGAGCAGATGACAAATAAGTTCCTGAACCACCGGACGGTGGATGTTGACTGTCATGGGTATACTTCGAAATTTTTCGAGTATGCTAGAATTGTACCCACTCTGGCCTCGCCAGAACCGGTGCTTATTTCTCTCTATATTTGGGGATTAATTAGCGAGATTCGTGATATAGTTAAGGCTGTGAGACCCCAAACGATAGACGATGTAGTCAAATTGGCCAACACTCTGACTGATGGACTGGTGCGCACAAGAGAGGAAAACAGGAAAAAAGAATTGGCCCAAAAGATTACCCAAGGTTTCCGTCGGGGTAACAATAGTAGTAACTTCAAGAAAAAGGGAACCGGGCAATCCTCCACCGCTCTGTCTTGTAGTAACTGTAAAAAGAAGCATCTTGGGAAGTGCAAGGAATATTGCAATTTCTGCAATAGATCAGGGCACCGAGAAGAAGAATGCAGGAG
>JARYGA010058563.1:0-71300 GCA_030545235.1 Helianthus tuberosus | reverse complement strand
GTATGTTTCCATGTAAAACCTTTCACGCTGGCTGGAGAATTAATTAAAATCCTCAAATATGTGTCTCTGCAAAACATTCCACATAGAACCTTTAGTATCACCAGAAAAACACACTCTCCACCACCTGTGATTGCGTTTAGAAATTTACCAAAGAAATTCCAAAACATATGAAAAATTTTTATCCCCCCATTTCTTTGGTAAAATCTCTAAACCTTGACAAATTCACTCCACTGAGCAGAACCGTCGTCAAATTTACTGAACAGATTCTCTCCACTGAGCATAATCTTTCAAACGTTCTCGGTTTTTCTAAAAATCACCAAAGCGACTTTCTTCTTTGCATATTCTCGTTGATAATGAAAGTCCCGTAGCCCCGTAGGATCCGACTTGTATCCCCCAAAAGTTCTGCTAACACCTAATCCGAAAACTTCCTTCATAGGCATAACTCTTCGACTTTGTGAGCTCGTTAGGACCATTCTTGGCTCTCTAGGTTCCTTCAATCGTTACCAAATGCAAGAATACGACAGTAAACAAAATTCTTTCGAGCATGTACGAACGCATATAACAAAACAAATTTTCACGTGCGGAAGAAAAATATACAGTTTTTGGCCCATAATAGTCACATCACCAATTTTGACATTTGCACCGGTAACCGTGACTACCCCACGTTTAACAAAAATCAAGTTTTCATCGTGTCTCATCATCCCACGCGATCCCGAATCTGTACGAATTTGACGTTAAAAATTAACTCAAATATCCTTCGCGAACACCCGACCCCCACTTTGCAACTCACAAGTCTAAACATTAAACAAATCTAACATTAAAATCTATGTTAATTGCTCAAAAGTGGTCCGACGAACATAGATCTTTGTTAATTGTTCACCAACAAGTGGGCTGACGAACAAGTCTAACATAAATTGTTTAATTGTTCAAAAGTAGGCCGACGAACAATCATGAGGTCCTACGAAGACTCATTGTTTGAAGCCCACGAACAAACTTAATGAGACTCAGCTGCAACAAACATATGTAATTGTGTGTAGGCCCTTCATAACAAAATTTTACATTCCATAGAAGACATATCATGCGGCCCAGTGACTGTCATGCGGCCCAATCACCAATGTTTAAGACAACTAGGCCCATGCTCCTCCTACCCTATCATGCGGCCCAATAAACTGTGATGATCCATGAAGATGGATTCTTCATCGAAAGGATTTTTTTGACCAAAGGATGATAGTGGATTCTTCGTCCAATGATCTGAACCAAGTCCACGAATAATGGATTCTTCATCCAAGGGAATCTTCGCAGGAGGTTCACCATGAAGACTACTATTCGCCGATTAAATGGAGTAAAACATGAAGCCCACAATGAAACAGGCTCACGAACAATGAAGACTCTTCGTTGACCTTATATGGTCTTCGACCAGCAAACAATTGATTCTTCATCCAGCGAACAATTGATTTTTCGTCCAGCGAACATTTGATTCTTCGTCCAGCGGATAATTGATTCTTCGTCCAGCGAGCCATCTTGATTCTTCGTCAACCATGGAGTGTCCGTAGACCATTTCATTCTTCGTCAAAGGATTCTTCGGCAAAGAAAGATTCTTCGTGGATGCAGATATGAAGAAACCCTAGTGTTTCTTAACAGCCGCCACCATCTTCAACAACACAGCGACCTGTTCGTTTGCAGATCTGATGAAGAACCTTCAAATTATGTGAAAACATGATTTTCTGGTGTGAAACAGCAAACTCAACTCTTTGGTATGAACCGATTCATCTCAGACCCATGTATATGGTCTAAATCTGGGTTTTTCTTCATGTTTCCACTGTTTTACATCTTGAACAAAAATCACAAAAATGACAGATCTAGAGCACATGTGACTTAACAAACTGTTAGATTCACTAATTCGGGTACCATGGCTCTGATACCAATTGTAGGTCCCTAGAGGAGGATCTAGAACACCTTCTCCTTGTTACCGAACACACCCGCAAGTGCGGATTCCAAGCGGGTATGCAACCAAGACAAAGAACACAAACACAAGAAAAAGATTCAACGATTAAAGCCCAAATGTATTCAACCAAATGAGTTTGTTTAAAGAGATGATACAAGATAACACACAAACTCTCTGAATACTCTCACTGTGTTCTACTCCGTGTTCTCCCGAAATGATAAACAAGTGCCTGTATTTATAGGCCCAACACCCAGTAACCCTACGAAGAATGGTTACTGGGCTCACGAACATTCATCAGGCCCACGAAGAATGGAATCTTCATGGACCATTTCAACGAACCCTTCATCACCACGAAGAGTGGGATTCTTTGTGGTGAACAATCATACAAAACAATCATTCTTCGTGTGATGTATAAGCCTGGACGAACATTGAGTCTTCGTGAGTTGCATGGAAGTTGATGAAAACTTGATTTTTGATAAACGTGGGGTAGTCACGGTTACCGGTTCAAATGTCAAAAATGGTGACGTGACTATTATGGGCCAAAAACGGTATATTTTTCTTCCGCACGTGAAAATTTGTTTTGTTATCGGTGTTCGTACTTGCTCGAAAGAATTTTGTTTATTGTCATATTCTCGCATTTGGTAACGATTGCAGGAACCTAGAGAGCCAAGAACGGTCGTAAAGAATTCACAAAGTCGAAGAGTTATGCCTATGATGGAAGTTTTCGGATTAGGTGTTAGCAGAACTTTGGGGGGATACAAGTCGGATCCTACGGGGCTAGGGGACTTTCATTATCAACTAGAATATGCAAAGAAGAAAGTCGCTTTCGTGATTCTTAGAAAAAACGATAACGTTTGAAAGATTATGCTTAGTGGAGAAAATCTGTTAAGTAAAGTTGACGACAGTTCTGCTCAGTGGAGGGAATTTGTCAAGGTTTAGAGATTTTACCAAAGAAATGGGGGGATAAAATTTTTTCATATGTTTTGGAATTTCTTCGGTAAATTTTCGAAACGCAATCACAGGTGGTAGTGTGTGTGTTTTTCTGGTGATACCAAAGGTTCTGCATGGAATGTTTTGCACATACACATATTTGAGGATTTTAATTAATTCTCCAGCCAGCGTGAAGGGTTTTGCACGGAAACATACAGGTATCTAAAGTCTACAGTAGTTTCAAAGCGCTGTTCACTGAAGACCCGGGGAATCTTTATGAGATTTTACAGGGATCTGGGTGTAATTCAATGCGTTGAGTTCACAAACGATGTACTTGGTCAAGTTGACATCCTGAGTACTGATGCTGAAGATCCGTAGTGCATTACTTGGTCAACTTCACAAAGGCGAGACAATGAGATCTGGATGTAGTTCAACCAAGCATGCTGGTTGAGCTTGCAAGTGATATACTCGGTCTAGCTGACATTCTGAGTGTTGATGCAGAGGATCAAAGTGTATTACTTGGTCGATTCCATAGAGATGATTTACAGAAGACAGTTCACCAGAAAACTCTATCAATGTAGTATGCCTGAATGAAATGGAGTTCTTATGACAAGATCAAGACTTGATGCAATTTTTAAAACAATGGAACCCTTATCAAATGCAAGTGCGGTTGGAGTATTGGAAGATCAGCGGAATATCGGTTAATTTAGCCTTACAAGGAGATTGCACAACACCCAACACGGATACGCATACTTTGAGGGGGAAATTTTATACGAGAAGCTTCAAGGGTTTGGGATTGCTATGAAGATTTAAGTGAAGATACTACTTACCTGGATCATCGGTCAAGGGGGAATTTGTTAACACAGAGAAGAGAACATCAACAAATACTTGACTGAAGATCGATTGCAGTTGCATTTTCAGCATTCGACAGCAACGGACAAGGGGGAATTTGTTGGTGCAGTTTTTGTGTCCGATGTTGTTCGAATAGATTAGAATTATTTTTTGCTGATTATGTAATAGTTAGTGAAACGGTCAAACGAACGTGTATTGACCCACTCGTTTGAAGTGGTCAAATGAGAGGGCTATGTGTTTGACCGTTTGTGTTTGGAAGACAAGTGGGTGTGACTATAAATACCAACCCCTTCTTCATTTGCAAATGAGAGAGTTAACAGAGAGTTTGGATGAAGATTTTAGACCTTGGGGGAGAGATCACCACTTGGTCTCTCTGCGGATGTATACTCCTTTGTTATTGTTCGGTTAGCTTATACTCGGGCCGCTTTGTAACGTTATACTACCGGATTAATACAAAGAAGTTTTTTTATTAGTCTCTAATCTCTCCCGTCTTGAACTTAATCACTCACTAATCCCGGGTTCGGGTCCGAAATCTTGAACCTACACTTGTGAAAAATGAGTGTCATGTCTTTATGTTGTACACATGAACTTTATAATGGGTTAAGAATTCACAATAATAAACACAAATTGTGTCATGATTTCAAGATTTATGAGTTTTGGAAAAAAGTTGACCCCAGTTAAACCAAGTTGTCCACCTTCTTGATTTCAACATATAAACGATACTACTGAGTTTCGTTAATGCTCCAGCTTATAGGTCCACTTGGAGGATCAAGATAACCTACTTCCTTGTTTGTTGACAAAAATACGAGTGTGGAATCCACGTAGTTATTCAAACCAAAGCAAAGAAATGCAAAACACAAGTAACCAAAGATTCGCAATCTTAGATTAACTTAAGAGAATCAGTATAACACATACACAGAGTGCTTACAACCTTCAGACCGTAAATAAAGACCGTACAAATTATAACGTAATAAGAACAAGCGACAGACACAAAACTGCACCAACACAGCTCAATGAATATTATTTTCTTTTTTCAATGGGTAAGACTAATTTTATATAGTTGTGCAAATCATACTTAAAAACTGCACATCTTTACACTAGTTTTCACATTACCTACATAGTCGTGTATCTATATGTCACATTTAACAAAATTAGTTTTAATTCACCGGTGTACATAACGAATTACATGGATGATGATTTGGATAGCCACTCTCACCCCACAATTATGAATGTATTTCAAAATCACATAGAAATACGTGATTTTTTGGGTAGTTGTGACATGTGTGCTAGATAAAGTTAGTGAAATTTTATTCTAGAAACTATAACACACATGTACGAATTCTAGATGCTTAATACTTTTATGAATTCAAAATTAAATATACTCAAGACTCTCTTGCTTTCAACTTCGAAGTGAACGAGAATGGGGAGGAAAAAGATTTCATAGCCAAATTTGGAGCTTCTCGATGTAATTTAGATTTTGTGGTCCATTTTAATAGGAGAGTAATATGTTCATGATGTGCTTTGACGTTGTGATAACATAATAATGCATGTTCTTGCAAAAATATGACAACAAACGTATACATTTTAACAACTTCTTTCCTTTAAAAAAATATGTTCTTAATTTATTATAAAAATGTGTACCAGATAAAATAAAATTTCCTGATTTGAAGATATGATTTATGACCATGGATCTTTGACAGTTTTCAAAACGTACTCTAGTAACAACCCTAAAATAAGCACTCAAGTGATTACTTAGATTCGTTTTAGGTTTTAAGATTTCATCTTAGGTGAATTGTAAAGATGAGTTGTGAAATCTAAAACATCGTTTGAATGTCAAATATCTTGAGCGGTACCTTGTTGATATTTTGACCAAGCAATAGTCGCCCATTTTTCTTGTTACACTTCTTTATGTTTCATCATTGATTTTTGTTATATTTAGCATTTAAACCCATTAAGGAGTGTATTTTACAATATGTAACCATGTATTGGAAAGACACATACATATATATACAATTTGTTTTTTAAGTTGAGAACTAAAATATACATGTTGCACTTAAACTTTTCTAACCAAATACAATGAGAGAGAAATAGAGACAATTATGCAAAGAGTAACCTCGTATGTAGGCTAAACGAAATTAACATATATGTTTTTGAGGTTATCATGTTTAACTTATAATTAATTACAAATTAAATCATTAAATAAGCTAATGTAACAAAATATAGTGTTACATTTATATTTCAAGACATTACCACACACTAATATAGTACTAGTGGGGAACCCGCGCGTTGCAGCGGAATAAATAATTTCCCTTAGTTTTATGTTAGGTTATGAATCACTTAAAAGAATTAGGGGTTTCACGTTGGGTTAGTTATGATATGTCTTGTGGGTTAGTTATTCATCGGATGTGTATTTTATTGTTAATTTGATCGGTATCAATTCGTTATGGTATTGGCACGCTCTATAGCATTCGTAACTGAATACTCAAAAATAAATGGTATCGGCTCGGTTTGAAAAAAAAAAAGTAAACCCAAGTAATTCCATCATCATAACAATAATAAATAATTGGTATTGGTTCTCACATAATTATTTGTTCTAAAAATAATGATAGCTTTTGTAAATATAGTTTTACAATATGAACATAAAAGGGATATTATTTGATTTCAATTTGATATTCATACTGACTTTAATGGTTTTTTGCCTTTAAAGAATATCACGGATTACAATAGTAGGTTTACAAAAACCTCAACATAAAAAGCTGATTATTCATAAGATTTTGGCCAACTATTAAGTGCTCATGTCCTAAACTTAAACTTCTAAAGTGCTCATGTAATTCTGCTTATTCTCAATAACAGCTGCTGCCAATGTACCTATCAAGAAGTAAGTTGAATTCAAGTTTGCTCGTCTATTTTTCAGCACCTACAACGTATCTTTGTAGCCGCCAACCACTGCCATATGCAGCGAAACCCGTCTCTCAATCACTCGTGTGTTCCAGATCAGGAGCAAACTCAACCAGTAACATCACCACATCTTTGTGATCTTTTTTGGCTGCCATGTGAACAGTTGTTAAACCATATGCGTCTTGACAATCCACACTCCGAACCTGATTATTTTGGTTTTAACTAATCAAAATCACATTTATGTTTTAACACTCAAAACACAATATCGACAACTCCATCACGATAAAATTAGCCGATGTATGATACAAGAGCTTCTTAAAGTAAGCGTAACCGCAGACCATGCATGACCTGTCCCCAAATGCCACCCTCCACCGAAAGCAATTAACCTTAGGCACGGCGATGTTATTCCATATAAATCGAGTAGACTGCCCACCCGGGTTCATACATTCTTCCAGGTCCCTCCTGACCTGTTTGACTGAAAAGTCAACTAACTCCACAGACCTCCACTTTCCTTCTCCAACTACCCTTTCCTCGTATAGTTCTCCCAAATCTTGGCAGACTGAATTTTGACTATCGAAAAGAGAAACTGGAACCTGTCCCCTAACCATCATCATAAATACATGATAATTCAAATCCTTTACTAATATAAATAGGATAAAGAAATCACCAAGGATAAAAATGGGGTCACCTACAATATCAATTGGGAATCCATAGTCAAACTGTACCAATTTTTTATTTTTAATAAAAACGATTATCAAATGATTAAAGATACCTGGTAGTATTTTAGCAGCTGCTGCCTCTTCGGTGAGATGTCAAGTCTCTTTCAAAGCCGAATGGAATGGGCTCAAGATGAACAGCTATTAGCTTCTCAAATCCACGAAGCTGCACTTGTGTTATCATTCCGGCAGACAAAAACTAATGATGATGAGACAACAGGAATTTTAGAGTTAAACATACTTTGTGATTCTGAGCTTTAGAGTTAAGCTCATCAAGAACATATTTCCTAACAATTGAATTCTTGCACAATGAAATAGAGTCTCCTAATTCATTATTCTTTGATCACAACCGCCATGAGAAAAAATTCAAAACTAATACCATACACCCAAATCTATGAGATGACAAAAAATATGTCAGAAAAGATACAAAACTATTGCCATTGACAAGGACATTCTTGGTAAAAAAAATTTCATTTTTTAAAATTTTTCAGTTTTTATTATTATTGATTTATTCTCAGCCCATCCTGACCCAAACCCATCCTGACCCGAACTCATCCTGGCCCAAACCCATCCTGACCTTCTTCTTTCTTTTACCCATCTTGACCCAAACCCATTCTAACCCAAACCCATCCTGACCCAACAACCAATCCAATCCAACCCATCCATTTTGCCACCTCTAGTTCCTAGGTTTGATTTGCTATTAAAATATTCCTGTCATTGTGATTCTGAGCTTTAGAGTTAAGCTCATCAAGAACATATTTCCTAACAATTGAATTCTTGCACAATGAAATAGAGTCTCCTAATTCATTATTCTTTGATGCACATCCCTCCGTTGCTATTCTATCAGGGATCACAACCGCCATGAGAAAAAATTCAAAACTAATACCATACACCCAAATCTATGAGATGACAAAAAATATGTCAGAAAAGATACAAAACTATTGCCATTGACAAGGACATTCTTGGTAAATTTTTTTCATTTTTTAAAATTTTTCAGTATTTATTATTATTGATTTATTCTCAGCCCATCCTGACTCAACCCATCCTGACCCGAAATCATCCTGGCCCAAACCCATCCTGACCTTCTTCTTTCTTTTACCCATCTTGACCCAAACCCATTCTAACCCAAACCCATCCTGACCCAACAACCAATCCAATCCAACCCATCCATTTTGCCACCTCTAGTTCCTAGGTATGATTTGCTATTAAAATTTTCCTGTCAAACCAACAAAAATATAATTGCGATCCAAGACGACAAATATCACAATACGAGATTAATGCAATGAATCAATGCGGTTAATCTTTTTGTAAAGATTGGTAAAAGTGATTTTGAAGGTTGCATGTGAGAATACTAAAACAATATCACAACATTGTCTATTTTTTTTAATAAAGCACGTTTGAAGGTTGTATGTATGCATTAAAAAATACACTTTTAGCTGTTTTAAACTTGTTTGAACAAAAATGATAAAGAGAAGGAAAAAAATAAAATACAGAAGAAATGACATACGATATAAGCAGTTAGAATCCTTAACGAACACTCCGGAGCGAAATACTTGATATAATCATTATCCGGGATCTCTGCATTGTTCACACATTTTTAAGGTAAATATATATAATAACTTAGCAATATGGTTTTAATGATCTAATCTGCGTAAATATATGAGTTAAAAAAATTTATGAAAAAAGTATATACCATCAGGAAGCTCTGTATCTAAAAGCACTCCTGTTTCAACAGTCCAGCACCGAGCAATGTTATCTTTGGTATAACCTCCACCTCCCTTTACCTGCACAAAAACCCTCGATATTAGTTTCTAATAGACACAATTAATAATACAAACAAAATTTATTTAAAAATACTGAAATAGACTTACCAGCAGAGGCAAACCAATTTTTTTTTACAATCCTAACACATTCAGAATGTACTGTAAGATATTCAGAAGTAACAGAAAACAAGTATTACAACATCACTCAATAATAAATACGATAACCGAGCAGGTTTTGATTACAATAAGACTATTGCACCGTCTATAGAGAGGTTGAAGCAGCCTAAGCGGTCCCCAGCGAGCGAATCTGCTCCACACTGGAGAACGATCACACCCGGTTGATATGCTTCAACAACCTTCGAAATTATCTACAAAATTAAAAGATGAATAAGATTATTCACAAATCAAAATTTAATGTTAGAACACTTTTATTCACAAATCACAATGGAGTTGAAGAACGATTAACAAAAAAAAGACATGAACAGACTTTAACTCGCGACCTTATAATTCTACTACTAAACTCAAAGGCTAAACCCTCTGGAACATTGACTTACAATGTTACGTGTGTTCGCTTCAAATTTATTTACGGGTTTACTCAATGCTTGGTGTGTGTATATATATATATAAAATGGCCCCCGTGGAAAACGGGCCTCGGCCGGGGGTGCGGCTCGCTCACCCCTAGGGCCAGCCTTGTGATAAGGCACTCATATTCATAACCAACTTGCAATACAAAGCAGGAGTGATTAATATGAGTAATCTTTCACCAAAACGAAAATCTTAGTTTACTCCATAGGAAAAATACATCGGTGGGCAATCAAATTAAGCAACTTTAATCAACATGTAAATATGGTTTAACCCAAGTTTAACACTTTTGGACTATACATCAGTTAAATAAAGAAACTCAAAGCAACAATTTGAATTAGGAATCAACCCAAGTTCAACAGTTTTCACACAGGCATTTTATCAAGCACCTTGTATGCATAAATTAAAGACAATGAAACTTAGGAAAGTGTGACTCAATCCAGCCCCATACTCATAAGATCAGACAGTACATCATGGTGAATTCAAGAAAGTAGTCGTAAATAATAAAAGTCCTCACCTGGGTTTAAAAAATGGAAGCCCAATTTGAACCCTCCAAATCGATATCTCATAAAAATCTGTATATTGCACAAAATCAAGTGTAAGAAACATATGGCAAAGAAAAGAGGATGAATGGTGAGTTTGGAGGTAATACCTGGTATGGTGATTTCAGGCAGGCTTCCTGAATGACAATTGTGGATTATAGAGGGCTGAGGATTTGGAAACGAAGGGGCATAATCGAATGGTTCGATCTTGGAGCTCTGCGCTTCTGAAATGTTAATGAAACCCTAATTCATTTAATATATAACGTAGGGTGATGGAAATTGAAAGAGGGACTGTTTCACAACTGATGAGGATGAATGGGAGTGCAGGGGCAGAGATGGAACAAAATGATAAAAATTGGGCATTTTAACTTTACCTTTTCATATGCCATCTTAAGTTAATAAATTTAGACAAGTGGTTAGGATAAACCAAACCTGACCCTAGACCTCTCTCGACCCAGATAAAAAATCACCCGTTTTGACCCAAATGCCCAACCCACCAGACCCGCCCAATATACATACCACATCGGCCTTGGTTCTTCATAGGGTTGACGGCTCCGTTTGTCCTCCAGTCAATGGATGGCGGTGGATCCGTGGTCTTCGTATGCGTGAACGGGGTATGTCGCCTTTTGCCTTTTAGCATCCTGAAGTGCAAGATTTTTTAATCAAAACCAGCCTTGAACTCATGGTTAGTCATATCAGCAAACTCGTTGAGTTTTAGCTGGTACGGTTTGCCCATCGGGTTCACTCGGTTAATGTAGTTCACGTTATACTTGAACACATTGAACCGTAGGCTTAGCTGATACTTTTCACCAAAATGCTAGGTTACGGACTTACGATAGAGATGACAGAGTTAGTCGAGATAAAAGGGAACACTTGCAACTAAAAAGAGGTAGATTAAAAGAGAAACGGGTCAAAACTTTCCCAACGTGCACCTTCAAAACTCAAATCGCCCAACTTTTAGATAAATGTACCGAAACTTCCACTGGTAGACACAAATATGTCCGCCATTCCCACTAATAAGTAATCATATTTCTAAAAAAATTAAGGAGCTAGAAATAGGGCTCACGTTCATAGGGTATGACTGATCCATTTAGTTGTCGGCTTAACCCCACTGCAAAGTCGCACATGTCATTAACACGGAAAAAAAATCAAAATTAGCTTTCATAGTCAAAGAAGGGGCGTGAACATACCACCAACACTTACCACGTACAATACCCTTAACATAGATTACCATATTGGTCTATTTCTAAAAAAAGGTTGCAAAAAATGAAAATTGAAAGTAACCAGTTTTTGCCCAACAATGAAATTTAAAAGATATGATTTTCATAGTCCATTGAAGTACAAAAGAGCAAAGGCATCAAGATTTTAAAATCAACTAACATTTAAACAAAATTCCTGTAACTTATCCCAAAATCTTGAAAATTCAGCATGCTTTCAAGAAATATAGCAAGAATTTGATGAACATAACCAAAAGAAACAAAAAAGCAACTATTAACCTCTCTAATTTATACCATGAAAAATATGCAAAAAACCAACAAAATAGAAATTAAAGTTTTTTACCAGTTGACCACTCAATCGTTGAGTCGTTGACCATTCAATCCTAGATCAATCATATTCGAACACGATGGAGCCTCGTGACCCATGGCCGCATAATGATCCATCGACACGATGGAGTATACGAATCATCATCATTGCAAACTCTTTTTTTTCAAATACGCGAATTCTCTAAACAAATTCCTTCTTATTTCGAGCTTCTGTTCGTAAGTCAGTTCTTGCATTTTATCGAATACCCGATTCGACTTCTTATTCGGGTCACCGTATAGAAGCAATTCCTCAACCGAAATGTCTGATTCCACTTTTCTAGCAGTAACATTCTCGAATTGAACACTATCGGCATCCAAACCGCCACTTGATTTCTTACTGATTCTTTCAACCGAAGATGATTTCGTCTCGAGAACAGCAGAGTTATTATCAGACGATTCGACAAACGAATTCACACCGGCCCAATTCGCGGAATCTTTCGACAACATCATTAAACACATAGCAAGTCCTTCTTAATCAACCTCATCAGTCTCAGAAACAGAAGATGACCCATAGTGTTTCACAGTAATTTAATGAAAAATCCAAATCCGATGCAATGAAAAAATCCAAGAGCCCTGATCTGATCTGACACGTAATGAAGAGATATTCATTCATTCCAACAGTTACCTCAAACGATTCAAGAATGGACATATATTATTGCAAATCAATCCGAGATTTGTACGTACAGATACAACCAAAACCTCCAATTTCATCGATGATATTGATAACATAAAACCTCCAATTTCATCGATGCTAACATAAAGCGATAAAGAACGGTTAATCCTTCTAAATAAACTCCCTGAGAATGGTCGTATAATCACAAAATAATAACCAATTCGATAAAAATTCAAAGTTGATCAATTTAAAGAGGGGAATTTGTGTAGTTACCTGAGCCGATTAATAACCAGCAGCGATGGGAAATCAGTGACGATTAATGTTGGGAAAAAAGAGAGAATCCGGCCGAGTGTCTTGCTTAATTCAGAGGCTGTTGTGTTCCATTGTCAAGGATTGCAGACTTCTTAACAGAGAGTGGAGTGGTTACAGCATTCAACATGGTTATTTATGCCATTCAATACCTTGAAAGGGTGAAGGGAAGTTGAAGGACGTTGGTTGATAACACGACGCTTCAACTACAACATTGACTCGGATATTAACATTCGCATTCAAAAGATCAGGGAATCCGTATAATTGCAGGGACGGTTTCAATCATAAACCTAATTGATTATACATATAATTGCAGGGACGGTTTGAATCATCAATTGGCTACTGACATTGAATTTGGGGCAAATTTGGGAGAAAGGATGGAAGATTAGGGTAAGAAGTCGTGATGTTTGATCTGCCGTCTTAAAATTTGTGTAGGAAATTACAAATTTGTACATGGGAAATGCTTATATATAGTATATAGATAATGACTCATTGTCATCCATTATAAAACTTACCAATTTATGACCCATAATATTCACTCAAGCATTTATATGAGACAAGTAGACGACCATAGAGGTAACATCAAGTCTTATATAAAATTTATATGTTTACTTTTATAATCATATCTTATATAAAAATTCACAAGCACACACATAGATAATTTCTTTAAAAATATTTGTAGTATAACACAATGCAATACAATATAGTGTAAGATGACGAAGTGCAACATAATAATATAATGTAATATAATGAAACGGGATCAGGAGAAAATGCTCAAAAGTGTGAGAACGGTGAGAACGCTTCCTGGCCCAACACGTGTCACGCCGCTTAGAGAAGGGCGGAGGGGCTTTTTTATCCTTTCATCTGCTTTTCCAGTTCCGCTTTTCTGAACATTGTTTAAATTTTTAGGGTTTAAGATTTTTGGCGTTAACAAAATTCAATAATTAATGGTGTTTAATGGTTTCATCGTATTAACATTTTGGCGTTTATGGCGTTTATTAAAATGGTATGCCATTGTAACCCAGGGTTCAGGAAATCTATTTGAATGACGTTTTTCAAGGCGTTTTAAACAAGATGGCCCATTGTTCTATTATTTTTATAAACATTTTGGCGTTTGGGTCATCTTGGCGTTTTACAATTGTTGGATTATATTACAGCCACAGTAAAAAAAATACAAGCGAAGAAAATAAATTAAAAATCCTAATCGGATCTCTCTTTACAATATTCACTGTCATCAGTCTCTCTGTTCTTTAATAGTACAAGAACTGTCACAAAAATATGGCGTTTTATGTAAAACTTAACAAGCCCGTCAGTTTGATTATTTTGTCTGCTGGTCTGTTGAAGTGGCTTTTTTTGTGGATGTTTGGGGACATAGATCTATGACGTGTGGGTGGGTTTTCTGCTTTTTCTTCATGTTGATCTTCATCTTTATAATCATCCCACTCTTTAGTGTCATTGATCTCTTCTCCTCATCCAAGCCTTCTTCAAGAACAAAAAATACAAAATGTCATATGACTAGCATCAGTATCTTTTTCTTGAATTTTTGACCATCTCATGCATAGCAAAATCTTACTGAGTTACTCGCCTCCGCTAACAATTCATTCAGTGAAACTTGACGAATAACAATACTGAATATCCAAAAAAGCATATTAGCCATCTTTGATTTCTTTTTTGGCGTTTTACAGTGAATGGTATTTAGTACTATTGGCGTTTGTTTTTTTTTTTTTTTTTTTTGGTTTGATCAAATGGAAGTTGCTCTGACGTATCATTTTATAGGATCTCTTTTTGGCGCCTAAGTTAGGCGGTGCATTATTATAATAAAGTATTTGTGTTTTCAGTTACTGTTTGTAATTATTGTTTTTGACAAGCTTTAAATCTGAAGTCTGTAACACGTCCCATCTTTCAAGTTTGACGTTTTAGATTCTAATATAATAATTTTTCCCTATCTTCAGTTGATTTGAAGTTACTGTTTCTAGTTACATTTTCAAGTTTGTTTTTTATTTTTTATTTTTTTTAGGTTTTTTATAATACTTTTTCAAACTAATTTTATTATAGTTTTGGAGTTTTTTGGGGCGTTTAACGGGATGATATCGTTTAAACAAGCATTTTGGCTGTTTTGGCGTTTTTATTATATATGACGTTTTTATTATACAACAATCAACTGAAAAAGAAAATAATAAAAAAAGAATCCATAAAAAAAGTTTTTTTATAATAGTTGTCCAAAGTAATTTTATGATGGTTTGATAAACGCCAAAGGTGTAAGTCATTTGCCTTTTTGGCGTTTTTATTAGATATGACATTGTTTATTAAATAACAATCAACTCAAAAAGAAAATTTAACAAAATAAATATTGATCTTCCAAATCTTCACTTTCACCAAACATCTTCACTGACTGTTTCGACTTTCGTATGAAATCAGCCTCTTTTTCTATAATTTTTCTCTATCTCATGCAACAAAATGTTATTGAGTTTACACTCTTTCAGCCAAAATGTTATCTTTTTTGGCGTTTTACTAAGAAAAAGAACGCCACAAAATAAACCATCTTAAAACTGTAAATTTGATCATGCTAAAATCAATAAAGTGTTGCTGAATGGTGATGGATAACATTGTTAATCCTTAGTTAAGAAAGATAACTGACAATGTTGTCCACGCCATACAGCTACACTGTATTTGACAGCAATATATTTGATGTTTGGGTTTTCTGGCATTTATCAGACGAATGGTATATATTATGTTGATACATATTAGTGGATACGGCTCGCTCGGTTCGAATACGTTACAAGTTGAAGACCGAGACTCGACATCCTCCGTCGTGTCTCGGATTGTTATCAACTGTGTCTGCAAGTTTTATATGATCTGCATAGTGCAGATCTATCGGTTGCTGCTGTTTTCTTGCATGACGAAAGACATGAAGTTCCCATATGACGAAACTGGTCCAGTTTTGCATGACGAAACATCTGACCTTCTGTTGTTATTGACGAAACATTTGTTGAAGCCTGCAACAAAACTCCTGCATTGACGAAACTCCTACATGTTTCGTCCTCATGGTCTTCCATCATGAAGTTTCGTCGGCTCCTTGATGTTTCGTCTGAGACTTTCGTCGACTCAGCATGTTTCGTCGACCAGGTGGTTATACAAGCAGCAGACACGAGACAGAACATAAGGTGAGAGAACCAGAAGACACAACACGGAGAAACGAGAGAACTGAGAGAGGTAATTAAGAAAGTTTGAGTGTGTAACTTTGTGTAACTTTGTAAACAAACTTTCGAGCGTTAATACAATTTATATTTAAACGTTGAATCTCTGTTTTCTTGTTCTAACTCGGTTTGCTTTACCGGTTGGATTCCGCACAACCGGGTTTGTTCGTATACAAGGATTAGGCGACTAGATCCTCCGCTAGTTGGACCTACAAGTGGTATCAGATCCGAGGCTCTCTTCCTTGTTAAAACCGAGACGTTTTCTTATGTTTTTAAAGGATTTTCTTGCATTTTTCTGGAAAAACAAGTTTATAACCTTGAAAATCTTTATATTTTGATTATTAGTTTGATGAAAATCCTTGTTATGTTCATATTTACATGTTAAGGTTAGGTTTTTATTAAACTTTTTGTGCAAAATTGCGGTTCGGAATTTTTTTGGTTGGCCGGAAAACTCATAAGTGTTCTTTAGATATTCAAAGTGTTCTTGAAAAGCTTCATGTTTTGATTCTTGTTTGAAGTTTACTGAAGTTGTTTGACAAGTGGGTTGTTCAAAATGATTGTTATTTTTCTGAAAAGTATGGGTGAGGTTAAAAGTTGGTAAACCGAGGGATGGCCTCGAAGTTTGAAATTGTCACTCCTTGTGTCAGAGATAAAAGGATAAGATCAGATTTCTCTTACATAATATCTCACCAACTTTGCACATTAGTCAACGAAACTCCATTTTTCCTAAAAATTTGTTTTTAACGAAACTATTGTTTTTCCTCAAAATTGGTTTTGACGAAACTCATAATTTTCGTCACAATTGTTCTTTGAAGAAAGATCACATTTTTCATCATTTTGTCTTTTATGAAAAACCCTTTTTCGTCAGAAAAGGAGTTTCGCCAAAAACCAAGTGTTTCGTGGATCACTTTTGCCATGTATTAACAGAAGCTTTCAAAAGTTATTTTAACGAATTATTTTAAGTGATTTTAGCAGGTATTCCGTATTATATATTCAAAATGAATCAAGACTGGTGGGGTATTCCATCCAATACGGAGAGCAAATATAGAAGCATGGGTTTATCGCCATCATGGGCCGAATCTCCCGCACCCGCATCTAATACGGAGAGCAAGTATAGAAGCACGGGTTTATCGCCATCATGGGCCGAATCTCCCGCACCCGAATTTTCGTCAGTTCCATCTCAAACGAATCAAATTTCGACTGGTCAATGGGCGTTTGTTACAAATCAAACTCAAAGTATTCAAAGTATACTTTTAAGCGAAAGCGAAACCGGAAGCCTTAACCGTCCACCAAAGCTAATGCACATGAATGAATATCCTGGATGGGAATAAAGATTCCATATACGTATGTCCATGGGCAAAACACGGAACTGTGGTTATGTTTTACTACAGATTTCGATCAAGCTCTTGATGTTGCCGCTTCAACTGCCGCGACATTTGAAGATATTATGGAAGACGAGAAAAAGGCATATGATTTAGAAAAGAATGTGTTTTGGTAAAAAATGAAGCAATTAAGTGATCAAATTAGTTAAGTGAGGTAGTGTGCTAAAAACGTATCTTGAAAATATGCTAGTTAAGTTGTTTACAAAAAAACAGGTTCAGGATATAGCTCAGGATATTGAGCTATATCTATGATCAAACAATGAGCAAAAATGTAAAGGGTGACACGAGATGTACGAGGAAAGCCCTTGATCAATCTAGATCGCCGGCATAAAACCTCGGGAGCTGACAATCGCAACTGCCTTGTTCTTCTTATTGCTTCAAATATCAGGATACAGTGCAGGATATGATGCGGATCAACTAAGTGTTACAATGCAATTCGAGTACAAGTGTTAGTGCGTTGTGAGTGTTTGCAAGTAGAGAGAAAGAGTGTGCGAAAGATTGTGTGTGTTGCTATCTGATCCGATCAATCCATTTATAGTAAAATGAAAATAACAAACTACCCTATTAAACCGGGATGCTTCGAATATTCCTCAAGTGAACGTTGTAGTCCACGTCTTCCGGCTTCAACGTCTATAACCCAACTGATTTTCCCGAGTCTTGAGGAGAAGAAGTCCACTTGAACGTTGGAGACTTGCACCTTCTAATCTGCACGTGGTTAAATTAGTCACTACCAGGATATCGTATCAGGATGTTACGAATATCCTGATCCGGCATCCTGGACAATAAAACAAACAAAGTCAGAATATCAGTCAGGATATATGAGCAGAAAATCACCCATAACAATTGTCCCCAAAATATATCTGTTGGTATACTAATTCCAACGGATATATTTTAAATCTTATCCCTTGAATCGAGGTTATTGAATTGAAACGACGGTCAAGATAGCACTATGTAACTTCCAACGCGGTTTTTACTCGATGGATATCTATTACGCCCCTATATCTTCTCTCTTTTTGTTTGAAAACCAAATATCATCAACTGAGTCTCCAGGTAATTACTCATTCCTTCCTCATTTCCTGTTAATTTCTTTATTCTACTTCCAATGGCCACTAGATCCTACTCTCAAACCGGTGAATCGTCGGAGACCTTTGTCCAGCAAAACCTTCTTAAAAACCCCGAGAAGGAGATCTGTGCCTTTGATAACGTAGGCATTGCAGCGTTGAGAGCCTCCGGTGCTTTCCCCGATGGCACAATTATTAGGCCATTTGATCGATCAATTCGATCGGATGTTTCTTCCACCGATTGGGTCTGTTTTCCGGCATACCCTTTCTCACTGGGTCTTCGGTATCCATTTCCTGAATTTATGATGCAATTTTTTCGAATTACTGGTATTTCCTTTGCCCAAACAATTCCCATGGTTTGGAGAGTACTGATCGTACTCAACCAAATCAAAAATCTTCATTGTCCTAAGCTCCGCATAAAGGATATCCCGATTGCTTATCGCCTCCGATCACACGGTTCTAGTCGGTTCTTACTCTTTTCAACTTCCAGCAAACCCCTCATTCTTAAAGCCACCAAGAATGAGGATGGACGGCAGCGTAAATTCTTCTTCGTTAAGCGAGACTCCATCTATGAGGGTGCTAGCCTTCCGGTGGAGTAGTTAACCACCGGTAGGGTTTAGGGTTTTAAGAATATCCCCAGATTTTTCATGGCCTTTATCCTGTGCTTATATTTTCTTCTTTGGCCTTTATGCAGTGAACTTTAAAGAAGTAGCCCCTCCTACTGCAGAATCCGAAAAAAGGATCAAAACAATTTACAAGTTACCGGAAGGTGACAGGAGTTTTTCCACACACCTCCCAAGTTCCAGTCAATATTCATCATCTGATATGTCTTGTAAGAGTCATTTCGTAAATAATTGATCTGCGTAATATAATGAAAGAGTAATAAGGATTTAGAACTTCCCTTTTATGCAGCACCAGCCAAGATCCCAGAAGTTTTCGACCTTGAAGAGCTGGACAGTTACTCCAATCACGTCCAGGTCAAGAAGGAGCCCAGTCCCAAGGCTACGGCCACATCCAAGCCCAGTAGCTCCAAAGCCATCATCATTCCCAAGCCTTCGCCGACTACTAAGCCCAGGAGTTTAAGTTCTCACAAAAGGAAAGAGACCGATTCACCTACCATCTCCGATACGTTCCCCTATGAGAATCATGGGTTTATTGAGGCAAGCGGGTTCATGACTTCCTTTCTTAACCAGGTATAAATTCCTATTCCATATCCTGCATATATAAGTCAAACCAATATCCTGGTCATCATAATACCTGTGTCTTTGGGTGTAGGGCCTCGAACGTCTGGTTCATTTGTACCAAGAATCATGTGGGCTCAACAAGATGCTCGAGTCCAAGTTGAAGAAAGATGAGGTTACCATTACGACCAAGGTATGATCGCTGCTGCCAAAACTCGACACTACGAAGACAGGTTCAAGACCATGACTCAGGAGCATCAGGCTGCTCTCAAAAAAGCCACTTATGAAGCCCAAGGCCATCTGGACGCTGCCCACGCCCAACATGAGCAGGATATGGCCACTTACCGGGAAGGCCTCAAAGGCTCTGTTGTCATCTCCCTCTTGCAGGCTCGGCTAAAAATGGCTTACGAAGCCAAACCCTGGGCTTCGAATGCCCTTCTTGGAACGTCGACGCCTGGGAGACCAAGCTAAAAACTCTTGCAGGTAATCCCGTGGAGCATCCCATTAAATCTGCGGCTACAGGGTCTTCAAAAGCGATGGAAAAGCTAACGGGTGCTGACGATGAGGCTGAGAAGGAGGTTCAAGCCAATCCTGAAGCGGATGCTAGTGAAGACGCGATGAACGAAGAAGGCGTTGCCCCCTAAAACTCATTTCTTTTAAATTTCAAGGTTATGTTTGTATGAACAATTTTATTTCTTTTCCTTTGAACAATTTTCTCTTCTTGGACTAAAACGATTTGATAACCAAAGGTGGATGGGTCCTAGGTTTTAGGATGAAGCCTTTGATTATCAACTAGTATCGCTTATTTCGGATAATACCACCTCCTTTTGACTTATTTGCTGTTGTCTCCAAAATTAGTGCCATTACCTTTTGAAAATATCATGACCAGTATATTCAACGATATCCTACAAAGACTTTCGTCTGACAGGGTTTTTCAAAATTCAGATAAAGTTTTTAAAGAAAAAAGGACAGTTTGTTTTACAAAGTTCGTTTTGATAACACTTGTTTGCCCAGAGTATTAGTTTCTAACCCAAGTATTATATCCCAAACATTCCAATCAAATAACCTGAAACATATTCCAAAAACACATTTTGAGAATATATCCTAATCAGGATATTTAAGCCCTCTTCAAACATAGTTTCAAAAGTTCAAATAAGGTTTACAAAGGAAAGACCATACCAAGAATAGGGTGTAACCCTATTTTCGAGTTTCAATCCTTTTGCAATTTTCTTCCGGTAAGATGTCCCTAGTCCGAAATACGAGTTCCGAATTTGATCCTTAGAGCCTTACACAATCGCCTCAGAAGGAATGTCCCCTGTGTATAAAGTCTTTGGACACTTAGAAATTTTTTGAACATTGGTTCCAATCGTCTGAACTATTCTTGTGTTACAGGGGGTAAACCCTAAAATGTACTGGAGATAAATCCTTAGTATCCTGGGGATAAACCCATAAGTATCCTGGGGAAAATCCCAAATTTTAATGCGCTACAGGCAGGAGTGTATAAACTCCAAGACTTAGAAAGGTGATAACCTTTAAACCTAAGAGAGTATGAAAATACCCTTCCGTGAGAGAGGGTGATCAATCCTCATATACGTTTAGGATCCAGGATATAGCCAACAATAACGAAATTGTCAGCCACTATTACATGGACTGGTCCCGCTATCTTGAACTATCCCTGGATAACTTACGCTCCATGTGGGGTGTTTAAACCCAATTCGAGAGAAAGGTGAATACCTTTAAACCTGTGAAGGGATCAGGATCCCTTAAACGTGAGAGAGGGGGCCAATCCTCTAATCTTTCGAAGTATCCTGAGTGTGTATCCTGGAGCTATATCCCGAAGCATATACTGCAAAACAACTGTAAACTAAGGTGGGTGTTAGCCTGGCCAACACCCCTCCGATGCTTAAGTTAGTAATGGGTTCAACAGAATAAATAATATCAAAACATATTAAAAGAGATAGAATCCATACCATCCTGAGTTAGAATTTAAATTCCAAACTCACTTGAAATAGAGCTGTTAGGGCATGAATTTTATGCTAAGGATCATCTATCCTGAGACTAGGCATGGATCACGGATGCTTAATGGCTGATGCAGAGAGTCTGAGGATCCAGAGTCTGAGGATCACGCGTCTGAGGATCACGAGTCTGAGGATCAGGATCCTTTATGTTTTGCACGTTTTTAATGTGTAAATGCAGGTAATGGACGTAGTGGACCACTCCTTTGCTGGAATCTCGTGGAATATGCTTTTAGGCACGTGCATATTGAAGAAATAACCGTTAGTGGTGGTCATGGGGTGACTTCCACCTTTATCGGGAAGTTAGTTACTTGATTTTTCTTATCATTTTAAGGGGAAAACGAGCTCAATGAAGGCACAAGTCGTACACACCACACAACACTTGAATTCTCTGCAAACACTTAGCAAAAAACACACACTTTCACTAGAAATTCATTGTATTGAGCTTGTTTTCTTCCGAAGTTGTACAAGGATCACTGCTGTTTTTGCAATATAGTTGGTGATCGGTAGTTTCCATCACCCGAGGTTTTTTATGCCGGAGATCTTCTAAAGATCAAGGGCTTTTTCCTCGTATAAATCTCGGTGTTCATCGTTGATTTCATATACTTGTTGTTCATACAATTAACCAAGCATCATTCCTCACAAAATCAGATTTGGTTGCATTATCCTTGTGTGATTTTTGACCAAAACAGTTTGGCGCCCACCGTGGGGCAATTGGTGCTTCATTTCTGAGAAATTTTGTTCATTTTGGTTCATCACCTTCAACCACATGGCTTCTCAGGGAAAACTACTCCAAGTTCTATGTCGACGGTCACTTTTTCACAGGGCATTCCGCCTTTGCATCATCTCCCCCTTGCATTCCAGAAGAATGCTGTGAATTCTCGGAAGAAGACAACCCCCGTTTTCACAAAACCAACTGTTGTTTCTTCCTCTACACTTACTAACAGTAATTTTTATGCTTTGATTGTGCAGATGGAGGATCACATGCAGCAGCAGGTCAAAACTAATGGCAGGATCCTTCGCGAAATTGATAAATCAGCAGAGGATCACTCCCCTTTGATGTCGAGGTCGCTGAATTTCGACACTCCGGTCATAACTTCCCAGCACTTTGCAGCTCCATATGTCCAATACCAGGGTGCATCAATAGGAATGCGTTCTGGATCATCGGTAATGTCTCAGACTCGAGGATCCTCTTTCCAGCCTTCAGGATCCTCATTTCAGCATCAGGGATTCTTCACCAGTTTAGGAGAATGCATGGGGACGCAGCCAATTCAAGGATCCTCTCAGGTTCAAGGATCCTCGCAGGTTCAAGGATCCTCTTAGGTTCAAGGATCCTCTCAGGTTCAAGGATCCTTGCAGGTTCAAGGATCCTCGCAGGTTTAAGGATCCTCTCAGGTTCAAGGATCCTCGCAGATTCAAGGATCCTCTCAGGTTCAAGGATCCTCGCAGGTTCAAGGATCCTCTTAGGTTCAAGGATCCTCTCAGGTTCAAGGATCCTCGCAGGTTCAAGGATCCTCTCAGGTTCAAGGCTCCTCTCAGGTTCAAGGATCCTCGTAGGTTCAAGGATCCTCGCAGGTTTAAGGATCCTCTCAGGTTCAAGGATCCTCCTTCCAGGTTCAAGGATCCTCATCTCAGGTTTCCGGATCCATGGATTATCCTCCAAGACCCCCATTCACAGCACATCAAGGATCCAACATCTTTCAGAATCAAGGATCCTTAGGGAGTTAACAACCCGGAAGTTCAAATGTTCATCAAGGAGACTTCATTCCAATGCAGACCATTGCTTCCTCTGATCCCTCGGTTATGCCAGAATCCCGCCAACATGGATTCACATCTGGAATTCCAAACTTGAATCATTCAAGAGGTAACACTTTGAATAATTTTTGCAATGCTAACCATGGCTTTGTGCAGGATACAGGTATCAACCAAGCCATGGCTAAGGAGTTGCAGAAACTCAAAGATATGATATCCAGCGTTCCGAGAGTGGTTAAGCCCATTCCTGAAATTCCAGATGGAAGTCACAAGGGAAAGAATGGAGATCAATCCCATTCCTGAGAGGTTAAAAGAAGCATGTCTATGCAAGGGCTTTGGATCCACACTTACCGGATCAACGTTAAAATGGCTGCTAAGTCTTCCTCCTTACTCTATAACTTCATTTGCTAATCTAGTTAATTTGTTTAATAGCCAATTCTCATGTAGTAGGAGATTTGAACGATTAACTAGTGATTTATATAGGGTAACTCAAGGTCATAATGAATCACTTAGAGATTACATAATTAAATTCAGTAAAGAATCCTTAGAAATCCCTAACTTAGATATTGCTACAGCTCTAGAAGCCTTTAAAATGGGTTTGCTTAGGGATTCAATGTTCTATGATGATCTTGTCATGACCCCTTGCAGGAACTTAGATGAGGAAAGAAACAGGGCCCTTAGGTTCATCCGTTTAGAGGATGACAAAAGGATCCACGAGAGATTGTCAGGATCCTCAAAGCAAGACAAATAAGGATCCTATCTCAAGGATAACTGATCTAAGCAATACTCCAAGCGTGACAACCAAAGTGTGCATGCTGTGGAACAAGAGGAAGATGATCAGGATTATCCTCCTATTTCTGAATATTGTTTTTCTGCTGATAATAATGAACTAATCCTTTCTATGCAGAGTTTAGGTGACAAGATTAGGTGGCCAAGGAAGAATGACAAACCGCCTACCACCAAAGACAAATCGAAATGGTGTGCTTACCATGGGGATTCTGGTCATCTCACAGATGAGTGCTTAGCATTAAGGAAGGAGATATGTTATCTTTTGAGCAAAGGATACTTGAAGGAATTGCTCGGAAGGAAAAAGTCAAGGATCAAGTATCCTGAGAAAGTTCCTGAAAAAGCTCCTCCTCCACCATCCGATGCTCAAATTTTCCATTTCATCTCCGGAGGTTCTCAGCAGCTAAGAGACGTGCAAAGAAAACAAAGATGGAGAATGGGGGCAAACCTGTTCGGACCTCCATCCTTACCCAGCAGAAAGTGATATCATATGATGAGGATAACTGTGCGGACATTCAAGATCCTCATCACGACGGTGTAGTTATTACATTATTTATATCTAACCATTTTGTTCGCAGGATTCTCATTGATGGGAAAAGCTCAGTGAACATAATCCAGTTGGATGTCCTCAATAGAATGGACATCCTTGAATCTGATATTGTCCAAAGATCATCTGTTCTTGTTGGATTCAGTGGAGAGACAAAGATTACATTGGGGGACATCAAACTTCCTATTTACATAGAGGGAGTTAATTCTTTTCAAAAATTTTGTGTCATAGATTTCTTATCTTGCTATAATGTTATCCTTGGCAGGCCATGGATACATGATATGAAGGCAGTCCCCTCAACATATCATCAATGTGTCAAGCTCCCAACTCTATGGGATGTGGTGAAGATAGAAAGAGATCAGCAGGAGGCAAAGAACTGTTACACTTCTTCATTGAAGCCAACCTCCAAGGAGCAAGACGTCAAGGATATTCTGTTGAACCCAGAGGATCCTGAATCCAAAATTTGTATAGGATCCGGGATCCTAGACAGTATTGAGCAGGATTTAATATCCTTCTTGAAAAGAAGAAAGTCTACCTTCGCTTGGAAACATGAAGATATGACAGGAGAAAGTTTGCACTCGAAAGAATGCCATTATCCAAGAAGAGCACCAGCCCTGATGAAACCAGAAAATGGAGAATCGTTATCCTTATACTTAGCTATTTCAGCTAAAGCAGTAAGTGTGATCCTAGTTAAGGATCATGAAGGCTCTCAACATCCGGTATACTATGTAAGTAATATTCTACTTGATGCTGAGGCCAGGTACTCTCATTTAGAGAAATTAATTCTTGATTTAATTATGGCTTCTGCTAAACATAGACATTATTTAGAAACTCATACCATTATTGTGAAAACTAACCTTGCTATCAAGAATGTTCTCAGGAAACTTCAAATGTCAGGTAGAATGGCAAAATGGGCAATCAAGTCCCAAGCTTTACTTGACTTTGTGGCTGATTTCAGTAGTGATCTACAAAGGGAAGCTGAATTAAAAGTTCAACAACTTGAGAAGACCAAGGATCCTTAGACACTCTTCACAGATGGAGATTCAAATGTTAAAGGAACTTGACAAGGCACACTACCAAAATCGCCACAGGGGGACATTATACCCCAATCCACTGCATGGAATTCCAAACCACTAATCATGAGTCAGGAAACTGGCAGATTCTTTTGCTTTTTTCAGTCTACCACAGGTACCCAGGGAAGAAAATGCAGAAGCTGACGCTTTAACTAACCTTGGATCATTCCTAAAGATGCCAGAAGATGTGAAAAATACTCATCACCCATGTTTTAACTCCTGCAATTGAGGATCACGTAGCCATGGAGATAGTGGAGGATTCTGCAATCATACCTGGTGATCCTGCACAGTCGAATTCAGGATCTTGGATCCTTCCAATCCTAAGATATATACAATATGGAGAGATCCCTACAGGACAAAATCCTAAAACTTTCAAAGTCAAGGAGACTGTGGAAACTACACTGGGGGCAGAGCACTATTCTCAAGGATCCTTAGAACAACATACTATAGGCCTACCACGAAGAAGGATGTTGTGGATTATGCAAAGAAGTGTGATGCTTGTCAAAGACACAGTAATATTCTACACCAACCAACATAACATCTGCATCCTAAGAAGAAGCTTTTGCTCAAAGTCAGAAAAAAGGAAATGGCCAGTTATCAACAAAGAATGGCTGGAGCATACAACAAGAATGTCAGGATTAGAAGATTTCAAGTTGGTGATTTTGTGCTAAGAAAAGCATTCCAGAACACTACAAATCCTTCTGATGGTAAGCTAGCACCAAAGTGGGAAGACCCCTATCTAATTGAAGCTGAACCAGGAAAGGGGGCATATCATTTGTTAACAATGGATGGTGATCTCCTACCAAGAGCTTGGAATGCTGTTCATCTCAAAAAATACTAAGTAAGAAGGATCAGGGATCCTCAACGATACCGGTATTCTGATTAAGGATCCAGGATCCTCAAAGGATATATGATTCTACATTTGGTAACACATTACTTTCATTTTCATTTTCATTTTCATTCATTTTATACTTATTACTTATCATAAGTTAAAGATGTTAATCAGTTAACATCTATTTTCACAAAGTTTAAGCTTTTGCAGAGTTGTTATCATTTTACAGAAGATCAAAGTGGTTGGCCAACCCTCCAAAGTTTTGGGCTTGTCCCCAGTTTGGGCCTGTCCCCAGTTTCGCCAGTAGCGCACGATGATCCTGGTATAGTTCAAGGCTTTGGGACCAGTACTCGTTTTAGGGGCTGATAATTCCATTGTACTGGCTATACCTAGGATCCTACGTATAATGGTAGACGTACCATACATCCGTTCCTAAGGTTTCTAACGTTTTCACGTTAGCTAAGGTTTCTAACGTTTTCACGTTAGCTAAGGTTTCGGCATTTTCATGTCGCTCAAGTTTGGATAGTCGCCAGTGAGGGCCATACTCCAGTTTACATCCGTTTATATGGGCTTGACCCCAGTTTACATCCGTTTATATGGGCTTGACCCCAGTTTACATCCGTTTATATGGGCTTGACCCCAGTTTACATCCGTTTATATGGGCTTGACCCCAGTTTACATCCGTTTATTTGGGCTTGTCCCCAGTTTATTTGGGCTTGTCCCCAGTTTGTTGGGCTTGTCCCCAGTTACTAACTCTTATCTTATATTGGCTTAGTCCCAAGTTGTATCCTATTTCAGGTTTTTGGGAGACAAACGACCAAGGATCCTTGATCCTTACCTTCCATTAAGGTTTGTCTTATGGTTATTCTGTTTATAATGATAAAGGTTAGGATCCTAACTTGGATTCTCAGGTATGATCCTTAACTATTTTGATTTTATTCATTATTCATTTGAATAGCCCTAATACTTTGACAACTGAACTTATGATCCTTAAAATATACTACTTTTCGGAACTTTTCAACTATAGGATATTTGATCCTGGATCATATCCTAAAATTCTTAAACTTAATTTGTTTAACTTTTCTTATTCAAACAAATGTATATCACAACAATTGAAAACTAAAGGATACATAAGGATAGTAACACGGGAGATAGCCAAAAAGTTAAAGTTATTTTATTCACAAAACATTAAACCTTTTAAGGTTGTCAAAATTGCCGACCCACATTTCTACCAGCAAAACGTGGCCCGTCCACATGGGTTGGCAAAGGGTGTCCATTGTTTACGGGTCTTTGTAGTGCAGAAAATAAAAGACGGAAGGATAACGAGTGGCTTCATCCCCCAAACAGAGGATCCATCCACCACCCATTATCCTGCCTATTGTTCAAGGATCCATGATTCTTCACCCTAGAAACTACTGTCTAAAGTTATACAAGTTCTGACGATAAGGATCCTTGATCCTAGAAGCTTTACTTTTCATAGTTTGCTTATTCAGCAATAATTTACAAGGATATAGAATCCTAACTTGGATTCTCTGGTATGTTATATTCTAACTTTTTCTAAGCTGTAAGTTGTCTCTTATCCTTTTTGGTTAGGGATCATTGATCCACATTTGTTTGAACACTTCAAGTTTTCTGTTAAAAGTTTTACATTATCATCTGATTTTCAATAACTTTCCAGTTGTTTGGTGATGATATTTTTGAAAATAGAAAGCATACATGAAAAATAAAAAGGGAAGAAACAACAATAGATGTAGCTAAAAAAGTTTAATGTTATTACCCATTCATTATGTATCAAATCATCTGGCCTGGATTTCACCAGCAAAACCGTGGACCATCCACCCAGGCCGGATAAGGCTATCTAACAGTTAAAGTGTCTATGCAGAAATTAAAGTGCAGGAAGGTTAATAGCAAACTGTGTAGAAGGATTCATTCTCCACGAATGGAAGGATCTTCTGATCTGTAAAGGCACTTGAGGAGTTATCTCTAACTCTATATTCTGCAATGATGATTATAGCAGGTCTTATCAGTGACGACAGGCAGTGTAACAACTAGTTACCAGCAGCAACGGCTAGTCCGCTTCTGACAGAAATATGACAGCTGTGAATCCTTATCACAACTGCCATATTGGGGGCAATTGTTAGGGCATGAATTTTATGCTAAGGATCATCTATCCTGAGACTAGGCATGGATCACGGATGCTTAATGGCTAATGCAGAGAGTCTGAGGATCCAGAGTCTGAGGATCACGCGTCTGAGGATCACGAGTCTGAGGATCAGGATCCTTTATGTTTTGCACGTTTTTAATGTGTAAATGCAGGTAATGGACGTAGTGGACCACTCCTTTGCTGGAATCTCGTGGAATATGCTTTTAGGCACGTGCATATTGAAGAAATAACCGTTAGTGGTGGTCATGGGGTGACTTCCACCTTTATCGGGAAGTTAGTTACTTGATTTTTCTTATTATTTTAAGGGGAAAACGAGCTCAATGAAGGCACAAGTCGTACACACCACACAACACTTGAATTCTCTGCAAACACTTAGCAAAAAACACACACTTTCACTAGAAATTCATTGTATTGAGCTTGTTTTCTTCCGAAGTTGTACAAGGATCACTGCTGTTTTTGCAATATAGTTGGTGATCGGTAGTTTCCATCACCCAAGGTTTTTTATGCCGGAGATCTTCTAAAGATCAAGGGCTTTTTCCTCGTATAAATCTCGGTGTTCATCGTTGATTTCATATACTTGTTGTTCATACAATTAACCAAGCATCATTCCTCACAAAATCAGATTTGGTTGCATTATCCTTGTGTGATTTTTGACCAAAACAAGAGCTTTAGATTTATAGCATTCCAGGATCTTGGTAGCATATCCCCCTCCATATTCTTGAGTCGGTATGCTCCTTTTCCTGATTCTGATTCAATCTCATAGGGTCCTTCCCATTTCGGAGCCAACTTTCCATCAGCAGGATTAGTAATATTCTGAAATGCCTTTCTTAATACCCAATATCCAACCTGGAACCTTCTAGTCCTTATATTCTTGTTATATGCTCTGGAAATCCTCTGTTGATATGCTGCCATCCTTAGTTTTGCTGCATCTCTTGTCTTATCAACAGTATCCAATTCCTGGCATAGGGCTTCAGGATTCTGCTCAGGATCCCGGAGGTTGGATCTTGCTGTAGGTATCACCATTTCTGTTGGGATCACCGCTTCTGCTCCAAACACTAAGCAAAATGGGGTTTGGCCAGTTGTAGATTTCACCGTCGTTCTATCAGCCCATAAAACAAAGGGTAATTCTTCTGCCCATTTTCCCTTCTTAGCTCCAAGCCTTTTCTTCAAATTGCTGACAATTATCTTGTTTGAGGATTCTGCTTGTCCATTTGCTTAAGGATGTACCGGTGTGGATGTGATCATTTTGATTCCCCAACTCTTGCAAAAGTCAGTAGTCCTCTTACTTATAAACTGAGATCCATTGTCATAAATTATCTCAGCTGGCACTCCAAAGCTAGTAAGGATATTCCTTTTTATGAAGGTTACTACTTCTTGATCTATGACTTGAACAAATGCTTCAGCTTCGACCCACTTAGAGAAATAATCAGTCATTGCCAGCATGAAGACCTTTCCTCCTGGAGCATTTGACAATTTCCCTACTATGTCCATTCCCCACTTCATGAATGGCCAAAGGGAAGCGATAGGATAATGTGGCTCAGCAGGTTGGTGTAATATATTACTATGTCTTTGACACGCATCACATCTTTGAGCATATTCTGCAGCATCTTTTCTCATCGTCGGCCAATAGTATCCTGTTCTTAATACATTTGAGAATAATGACCTGCCCCCAGTGTGGTTACCACAATCCCCTTCGTTTATATCCTGAAGCACTTCTTTAGTTTCGGGATCCTCCAAGCACCTCAGATATGATCCTGTAAGAGATTTCTTATACAAGATATTATTTATAATTGTGAATCGTCATACCTTCATTCTAAAGGCCTTAGGATTTTCATCCTTTGGGATGTGTCCTTTCTTGAGATATCTTATGATTGGAGCCGTCCAGGACTTAGGATCCTCCTCAGGATACTCATCATCGGGATTCTGAACACTTACTACTTCCTTATCCTGAGGATCCGTCACAGGATACAGGATATGTAATATTGGTATTCGGGTCCCTTCCGGTATCCTAACTGATGATCCAAGATTTCCCAAGGCATCAGCTTCAGCATTATCCTCTCTTGGTACCTGTTCAAGTGTAAAAATATCAAAATATTCTGCTAATTTTTTTAGAATTTCGAGATACTCGATTAACTTCTCACCTTTAACTACATAGGTCCCATTAAAATGATTAGTAATTAACAAAGAATCAACAAATACTTGTAAACTCTTGATACTTATGCTCTTAGCCAATTCTAATCCTGCAATTAAAGCTTCATATTCTGCTTCATTATTAGTGGCAGGAAACTCACATCTAATAGCCTGGGGTAATATGTCCCCCTGTGGCGATTTTAGTAGTATACCCAAACCTACACCTCTTACATTAGAAGAACAATCAGTATATAATGTCCAGGATCCTAAGCTTTCTCCTAGCTGTTGTACTTCTAGGTCTACTTCACTTTGAATATCACTACTGAAATCAACCATAAAGTCAGCTAAAGCCTGAGACTTTATGGCATTTCTAGGTTCATACACTAGATCATATGCACTTAATTTTACTGACCACTTAGCCATCCTACCTGACATCTCTGGTTTCCTAAGCACATTTTTTACAGGATAGTTGGTTTTAACATGAATCCTACGTGTTTTAAAATAATGTCTAAGTTTTGTTGATGCCATAACTAGGGCTAATATCAATTTCTCTAAATGAGAATACCTAGTTTCAGCATCTAATAAACTTTTACTAACATAATAGACAGGATACTGCTGACCTTCATGATCCTTTACAAGGACAGCACTTACTGCATTCCCTGATACTGCAAGATACAGGGATAATATTTCACCATCCTCAGGCTTCATCAATAGGGGTGCAGATGAAAGATACTACTTCAAATCCTATAAGGCTGCTTCATGCTTTACTCCCTATTCGAACTTCTTGTTCTTCTTCAGGATATCATAAAATTCCTTGCATTTTTCTGAGGATCTTGAGATAAATCTATTCAATGCTGCTACTTGTCCTGTCAGTCTTTGAACATCTTTCATGTTAGAAGGTGATTTGATATCCAAGATGGCTTTGATCTGTTCTGGGCTTGCTTCTATCCCTCTTTTAGTCACCATATATCCTAGAAACTTTCATGCCCCTACTCCGAAATGGCACTTAGCAGGATTTAGCTTCATGTTATACTGATCCAAGATATCAAATGCTCTCTTAATATCCTGGAGGTGATCCTCAGCCTTTTTAGATTTTACTACCATGTCATCGATGTACACCTCCATAGTGTCCGCCGGCTTGTCTTTGAACATCATGTTCACCAATCTTTGATATGTTGCACCTGCATTTTTCAAACCAAAGGGCATAGTAGTGTAACAATAAATACCTGTTGGTGTCATGAAGGCAGTATCCTCCTGGTCTGAATGTTCCATTTGGATCTGCTGGAATCCTGAGGATGCATCCATGAAGGTTAACATCTCATGGCCGGCAGTAGCATCCACCATTGAGTTAATATGAGGAAGAGGAAATGGGTCTTTGGGACAAGCTTTGTTGAATTCTGTGTAATCTACACACACTCTCCATTTCCCATTTTTCTTCTGCACCACCACTACATTTGCTAGCCATCTTGGAAACTTGACTTCTCTGATCATTTGGATTTCAATAACCTCTCTACTTCTTCTTGAATAAGCATATTTCTCTCCAGAGCAAATTTCCTTCTCTCTTGTTGGACAGGCTTGAACGACCTGTCAATACCGAGCTTATGTGTTATAATACCCTTGGATATTCGTGTCGTATCCTCGTGTTTCCATGCGAATGTTGACATCCTGCATTTCAAAAAGTTAGTCAATTGATCTTCAATATCCTTAGGGATATTGGTTCCTACGAGCACCGAGATATCCGGATTATCCTGATCCAGGATAATTTTCTTTATATCCTGCTCTGAAGCCTCCATGATATCCTGGCCTCGCATCTTTAATTGCTATGCTGCACTAGGTTTTGTTGAGGATTTCATTGAATAAGAATAACACTCCTTTGCTTCCTGTTGATCACTTTCCACCTTAACAACTCCCCAAGGGGTAGGGATCTTGATGCATTGATGGTAGGTTGACGGAACAACTTTCATATCATGGATCCAAGGCCTACCTAATATAATATTATAGCAGGATAAAGAGTCCATGACACAAAAGCGCTGCATTGAGTTGACCCCTTGAATATATATACAGGTAACTTTATCTCTCATACGGTATTCCTAGCTTCTCCACTGAAACCAACGAGCACAGTGGACTTCGAAGTAATATCCATTGGGGATACATTCATCCTCTTCAACGTTTCCAGCTGAATTATGTTAACTGAGCTGCCATTGTCCACTAATATCCTGCGCATAAAATGGTTAGCAACATATAACGTTATTACTAAAGCATCATGATGAGGATCCTGGATAGTATCCATGTCATCATTATCGAACGTGATCACTTTGTCAGTCGTGAGGGTTGACATCCTGGTTGGCTTATCTCCCCTCTCTGCTTTGGCTTCCTTCGCGTGTCTTTTCGCCGCAAAATATGATGTGCCGCAGATGTCGGATCCTCCTGAAATAAAGTTAATTATTTTTGCATCCGCAGGAGGTGATGCTGCCCGTTCAGGATCCTTCTCAAGATCCTGACCCTTATTCTTCTTTCTTCCCAAGAGGTCCTTCAGATATCCCTTGCTTAAGAGATAGCTTATTTCTTTCCTTAAAGCGATGCAATCCTCGGTAACATGTCCAAAGTCCTCATGGAAAGCACACCATTTGGACTTGTCCTTCCAATCAACCTTTTGTTGATTTTTCAGGGGCCATCTTGCTTTGTCTCCTAAACCCTGCATAGCATACATTAGTTCAGGTATATTAACGGAAAAACAATATTCAGACAACTCAGGATACTCCTCAGGATCCTCATCTTCAACATCATTCACTTTCTTGCTGTCATTTCTGCCATATGGCTTTGAGCGATATGGTTTATACGAGGATTCTGATTTCCTGTTGGTTGACTCATAGGTTGTGGACGAATTCATCCTCTCTTGCATCTTTTTGTCATCCTCCAGCCTAATGTATCTTAAAGCCCCGTTACGAGCTTCGTCCAGATTCCTGCAGGGATTCATTACAAGATCCTGATAAAATTGAGAATCCTTTTGCAACCATATCTTGAAGGCTTGCATAGCTGTTGCAACATCAAGATGTGGGATATCCAAAGATTCCCGACTAAACTTGTTCATATAATCCCTCAAGGAATCCTGAGGTCCTTGAGTTATCCTGTAAAGATCATTGGTTAGTTTCTGAAAACTCCGGCTGCAAGAAAATTGACTATTAAATAAATTAACTAAATGAGCAAATGAAGTAATTGAGTGAGGCGGAACGTTTAATAGCCATTTTAAGGCTAATCCTGTTAAAGTAGAACCAAAACCCTTGCACAGGCATGCTTCTTTGAGATCTGGAGGGATAGGGTTGATTTCCATCCTTTCCCTATACTGGGCAATATGCTCCTCGTGATCCGTAGTTCCGTCATAGAGTTTCATGTTGGGGGTTTGAAATCCTTTTGGGATTTCAGCATCACAAATAGGATATGCAAACCGTGATATCCTATGGCTGTCCTGGGACACTTCTGGAATTGGCTGGACCACCCCAGGCACACTGGATATCATGTCTTTCAGTTTTTGAAGCTCTCTGGAAAATGCTAATGTCATACCTTCATCCTGCAAAGATCCAACACCATTAGTAGCAAGAGTATTATTATTATTAGATACATTACCATTCTGGGGATTCTGGCCATATCTTGAAGCATATCCTGAGCTTCTCACAGTTGATACTCTTACTGAAGAGGGTATCTCAGGGATATGATTCTGGGAATGGCTAGGCACAATATTCCCCCGATTATCCTCAGTATAAACTGCAGAACTGAAGTTCAAAGCCCTGGGTTGCAAAGGAGTGACATTATCTTCAGCAGGCCTACTTGGGCCGGATTTTAAGAGTTGTATCTCTCTCATCAGCATCTGATTAGTTTCCTACTGCTGCCTCATTTGTTCCTGTACACTACCAAACAAATTCAGAATTTCTTCGTTAGAAGCCAAAACAGGAGCAGATCCCTGGATATTGCGAGCGGGGATAACATCCTGAGCCACATGACTTTCAGTTCCATGTGAAGAGGCTTGCATTCTCGGAGGAGGTGGTGGAAGCACCGAACCAATTGTTGCAGAGGTTGTAGCAAACACGATGGAAGAGCTCATGTTTGATCTCGAGGCCATTGAAAATAATGTAGCAACAAGTTTTGAAAATAGAAAACTGTTTTGGTCAAAAAATCTGATGAGGATATTGCAACCAAACTCTCTGTTACAGGGTATGATGCTAATAATGTAGAACAATAACAAGGATCACTTCAATGTAAATTGCACAAACGACACAAGGATTTATACGGGGAAAAAGCCCTTGATCAAGAGTTGATCTCCGGCACAAAAAACCCCGGGTGATGGAAACTACCGATCACCAAGCTCAAATAAACGAATAAATGTTTACAACTTCGGATAGTAACGAGCTAGGTACAAGGATCACTATCGTGAAATGTGTAAAAGTGAGTGAAAACGAATGAATGTTCGTCGAGAGCTTCAAGTATGCGAGTGTATAAGAGTGTGTGTAGCTGAAAATGACTAAGTGTTCTAATTCTAGCTCGTTACCCCTTTTAAAATAGAAGTTAACTACAATAACTAACTATCCGAATTTTGTGCCAAGCTCCCACGTTCTCCACAACGTCCATTTTTGGTCAATCGTGTGCGAAATGCCCGTGGAATATTCCTTAGTACCGTTGCCAAGACCAAGTCAAGCTTGTTACTCCTGCGAAGTAATACAAAACACAAATAAACAATCGTCAGTACGAGGATCCTTAAAGTGATCCATGATCCTGATCCTGAAGCTCTTCTGAGGATCACTATCTGTCACAGAAGTAAGGATCATTAATTAGGATAACGAATAAGGATCACAAATTGTTAGAAAATCCTCCCCTAACAATTGCCCCCAAAATATAAGGAGTGATATGTGTTTTGGTCAAAAAATCTGTTGAGAATATTGCAACCTAACTCTAGATTACGGGGTATGATGCTCAAAAAGTGTAACAACAATGAGGATCACTTCAATGTAGAATGCACAAACAACACAAGGATTTATACGGGGAAAAAGCCCTTGATCAAGAATTGATCTCCGGCACAAAAAACCCCGGGTGATGGAAACTACCGATCACCAAGCTCAAATAAAAGAATAAACGTTTACAACTTCGGATAGTAACGAGCTAGGTACAAGGATCACTACGGTGAAATGTGTAAAAAGTGTAAGTAATTGCTAAGTGTTTGAACGAGAGCTTGTATGAGAGTGTTTGCGAGTGTGTGAAACTGCCAAAATGACTCAGTGTCACTAACTAGCTCGTTACCCCTTTAAAATAAGAAAAATATCTAGTTAACAAACTCTCCGACTTTCGGGCCAAGCCTCCACGTTCTCCATAACGTCTAGTTTTGATCTAGCACGTGCAGAATACTTCGGGAATATTCTCCAAGAATGCCGCTAAGACCTGGTCAAGCTTGTTATACCTGCGAGATGTTATAAAACATAAGTAAACAATCGTCAGTATGAGGATCCTTGAAGTGATCCATGATCCTGATCCTAAAGCCCTTCTGAGGATCACCACCTGTCACAGAAGTAAGGATCACTAGTTAGGATAACAAATAAGGATCACTAATTGTTAGAAAATCCTCCCCTAACAATTGCCCCCAAAATATAAGGAGTGAAATTGTAAAATTAGCGAGTTATGTTTTCTCGATCTTATCCGTAACAAACTAACGGATATATAGCCGTTAATTTTGAACTAGCCGTTGCGATGATGATGTCACGGAAGTGACAACCTGCAAGATCATGATTATAAATAGAGATATAGATAGGATCAAATGCATTTAAATTTTCAGAGAAACTCCCTTTATAATCCACATTCCGAAGACGTTCAGGTATTCTCTCTCTCTATCCTTTTCCCTCTCTTGCTCTGTTTTCATCTTTCCATCAAATATGTTGCTCCGAAGTTCTCCGGGCAAAGATCACAAGAAAGATAGCCCTTTGGAAAGTCAGAAAATCATCAAGGACTCCGCGAATGAAAAGTGTTGTTTTAACGAGGCACAGATAGACAAAATCCGTTGCTGTTTTCCGGCGGATGCCTTTATCAGACCCTTTGATCCTACTACCCTTAGCGACTATGTTTCAGAAACATGGGTTGCATTTCCAACCACTCCATTCACCATAGGATACACCTATCCTTTTCCAGAGTTTACTCAATCCTTCTTTTCCCTTACCGGCATCTCTTATATCCAAGCCATGCCGATGATTTGGAGGGTCTTGTATACCCTGGAGAGGATCATCGAACAGGAAGGCATTGCTTTGGGCATGTCAGAATTAGCGGAGCTGTATGATCTTACTACCTTTGGTTCCCATCGTTATTTGCTTAAGCGAAAACCCGGTGCAGATCATCCTCTTCTGAAAGTCACCAAGAATGACAAAGACTGGAAACGTCGCTTTTTCTTTGTCAAGAGAGATTCTATCCAGGATGGAAAGGATCTTCCTAAAAATTGGGCTACCCATGGTAGGATGGAGGATCCTGATAAGGATCACCAGGAACTTTCTTTGATTGCAAGGATAACTTATATTTTTGCTTTCTTGTTTTGCAGCTATCACCATTTCACGTATCCGCACATCACCTGAAACCAAGGATAAGCTCGCTGCTTTTTGGAAGCTTGATCCTGAAACAAGGACATTCAAGATAGACACCCAAGACTCACAAGAAGTATCCTCAGGTTCCATTACCATGTCGAGTAAGTATCCTGTCTTTTGCATAGTTTAAATATTAAAATAAATAGATAAATTGAAATAGGATAAGGATACTCATCTTGCTTTGAATGTGTAGGCGCTGGAAAACCTGTCAAGCCTGTTTCCCAATTCAACACAGCTGACCTTGATCTCGTACGACCCAGGAGGAAGAAATCCACCAACAGTCCCAGCATTTCCATTCCAAAGGCACCCACTAAAGGAAAGGGTGTCAAGAAGAGGAAAATTTCTGATGCTGAGGATCTTCAAGGGCTGCCACTGATCCGCCACCAATTCCTTGAGTACTTCAATGAAGTAAGGATCCTTAACTTTGCCTAGGTATCCAGCTCTTATGAGGATCACTTGACCTTGAACTGCCTTATCTTCTTTTTACAGAAATTTGCTGAGATCGAGGACTACGTGGGTAATATTGAGGAGCTGGACAAGAAAATAGCTGATCTTCAACAGGTTGCCGTGCCCAAAGATCTTGCACTTGCTGATGCTCGGAAGGAACTCCAGGATACCAAGCAGGCAATGGCCAAGGTGTTGGTTAACTTTGATTATGAAAAGCATGACCTCATCGAAAATGCCAAGCTCTCTGCTGCCATCACAATGTATCAGACTAAGTTGAAGATGGCCCAAGAAGCTCAAGATCCTAGCTTTGATAAGAACAGCTGGGATATTGAGGGTTGGAAGGAAAGGTTGGCAGAGCTTGAGGATGAGGAAGAGGAGGCTACTGAAGTCTTGGTGATTGAAGCAAGTGGCAGTGGGAAGGATCAGGTGAAGGATACCGCAGCTGGAGGAGAAGAGGATGCAGCAAAGATGTAGGCTGCACAATTGGGCGATGATGGATATATGTGCTAAGGCCGGAGCCCAATTTTTTAGTTTGGTGGTTGTTTTTTTTTTTTGTGGTTGTGATGTTTAAGACAATTTCATGGGTTGTACTTTGAACAATAGGTTTTTAGGATTAAGGATCATGTATGATCCTTTGGACAATAGGCAGGATTGCAATTGGTGGAGGGATCCTCTGTTTGGGGGATGAAGCCATTGTGATCCTGCTGCCTTTATATTCCTGCACTACTTTTGAACTCATTATCATGGACACCCTTTACCTACCCCAGCGGACGGGCCACGTTTTGCTGGTAGAAGCTCGAGTAGGTAATTTTGACAACCTTTAAAGGGTTAGTCTTATGTTAATAAATAAAAACTTAACCTTTTGTCGCTTATCTTGTGTTGTTATCCTTTTTAGTAAGTTATTTTCCAACTGTTATAATGTTCAATTTGTTTATACTTATCAGGCCTTGAAAAATTAGAAAAGATATCCAAAAAGTTTAAGATATGAACAAGGATCACATATCTCATAACCGATAAGTTTTAAAAATGGTATAGTTTAAGAAACACAAGTTCAGTTGTCAAGTATAGGGGTTATTCAAATGAATAATGAATAAAACCAAAAAAGTTAAGGATCATACCTGAGGATCCAAGTTAGAATCCTAACCATAATAAGGATAACTATAAGATAAACCTTATAGTGAAATAAGGATCAAGGATCCCTAGCTGCCTATCTTCAGGGACCTGAAATAGAGCATAACTTGGGACTAAGCCGATATAAGAAAGGAGTTAGCAACTGGGGACAAGCCCAAGGATAACTGGGGACAAGCCCAAGGATAACTGGGGACAAGCCCAAGGATCGTATGTAAACTGGAGTATGGCCCTAACTGGCGACTATCCAAACTTAGTGACATGAAGATGCCAAAACCTTAGCTAACGTGAAAACGTTAGAAACCTTAGCTAACATGAAAACGTTAGAAACCTTATGAACGGATGTATGGTACGTCTACCATTATACGTAGGATCCTAAGCATAGCCAGAACAATGGAATTATCAGCCCCTATAATGAGTACTGGTCCCAAAGCCTTGAACTATACCAGGATCATCGTGCGCTGCAGGCGGAATCTGGGGACAAGCCCAAATAACTGGGGTTAAACCCAAAGGAAGGATTGCTTCTGTGGATAACCATTGTTGTGCTGAAGATACCTGAGCTTTCAAAACTTGAACTCACGTGAGAAATGGATAAAGGATACATGATCCTTATCCTTAGATGAAAAAATTAAGAAATGAAATAGTTCAAGATTAGGATATTACCTGAGTAAGGATCACCGATACTTTGAGGATCCTTTAAGGATATCCCTTCCACGAGGATCACCTTCCATAAGGATCCTGCTTACATGAAATATTTCTTCAAGTGGACAGCATTCCAAGCTCTTGGTAGCAATTCACCTTCCATGGTTAGCAATCTATATGCCCCCTTTCCTGCTTCAGCTTCAATCAAATAAGGGCCTTCCCATTTTGGAGCCAATTTTCCATCAGCAGGATTGGTGGTATTCTGAAATGCTTTCCTTAACACCATATCTCCAACTTGAAACCTCCTGATCCTGACATTTTTATTGTAAGCACCAGCCATTCTTTGTTGATAACTGGCCATCCTGATCCTAGCCATATCCCTGATTTCTTCAATAGTATCCAGGTCTTGAGCCAAGTTTTCATCATTTTCCTCAGGATCACGGGTACATGTTCTAGCAGTAGGAACCACCATTTCTGTTGGGATCACTGATTCTGCCCCAAACACCAAAGAGAATGGTGTTTGACCAGTAGCATTCTTAGGGGTTGTCCTGTCAGCCCAGAGCACATAGGGTAGCTCTTCTGCCCATTTTCCTTTCTTGGATCCAAGCTTCTTCTTCAAGTTGTTGATGATGATCTTGTTGGATGATTCTGCTTGACCATTAGCTTGTGGGTGGACTGGTGTTGATGTTATCATCTTAATCCCCCAACTGTCACAAAAGTTAGTGGTTCTGCCCCCAATAAATTGGGAACCATTATCACATATAATCTCAGAGGGAATTCCAAATCTAGTTATAATATTTCTTTTAATGAAGGATATAACTTCCTTTTCTCTAACTTGGGCAAAAGCTTCAGCCTCTATCCACTTGGAGAAGTAATCAGTCATAGCTAGCATGAATACTTTTCCACCAGGTGCCTTAGGGAGCTTGCCAACTATATCCATACCCCATCTCATAAATGGCCAAGAGGAGGATATAGGATGCAATAGTTCGGCTGGTTGATGAAGGATATTGCTGTGTCTCTGGCAAGGATCACATCTTCTGGCATACTCCACAGCATCTTTCTTCATGGTTGGCCAGTAGTATCCTGTCCTCAGGATCCTTGAGAATAAAGCCCTGCCCCCAGTGTGATTTCCACAATCTCCTTCATGGAAGTCTTTTAAAACTTCTTGAACTTCAGGATCCTCAATGTATCTCAAGTATGGTCCTGCAAGAGATCGCCTATACAACATATTATTCATAATTGTGAATTGAGATACCTTAGATTTGAAAGCCCTAGGGTTTTCTCCTGTAGGAATCTCTCCATGTTGTAAGTATCTCATAATTGGTGAGATCCATGATCTGGAGCCTGAATAGGATTGAATATCCTCACTAGGGATAACTGCAGAATCATCTCCTATCTCCATAGTCTGGTGATCCTCGATAGCCGGGGTCAGGATATGGATAATAGGAATCTTGATATCCTCTGGGATCTTCAAAGATGATCCTAAGTTAGCCAATGCATCAGCTTCTGTATTTTCTTCCCTTGGTACCTGTGACAAACTAAAGGAAACAAAAGAGAGTGCCAAACTTTTGACTATCTCCAAATATTTGGTTAGTTTCTCACCTTTAACAGCATATGATCCATTAAAGTGATTTGTAATTAACAAAGAATCTACGTGTACCTCAAGATACCTGATCCCCATATGCTTTGCAATTTGCAAACCAGCAATTAAGGCTTCATATTCAGCCTCATTATTAGTGGTTTGGAACTCACAAGCTATAGAATGGGGTATTATGTCCCCCTGTGGCGATTTTAGTAGTATTCCAAGCCCTGTGCCTTTGACATTTGAGGATCCATCAGTGTGGAGTATCCAAGGATCCTTGGTCTCTTCTAGCTGCTGGACTTCTAGCTCAGCTTCTTCTTGTAGATCACTACTGAAATCAGCCACAAAGTCAGCTAATGTTTGGGATTTGATAGCTGTCCTAGGCTCATATCTTATATCATAGGCACTCAGCTTTACTGCCCACTTAGCCATCCTTCCGGACATCTCTGGTTTCCTGAGGACATTCTTAATTGGAAAATTAGTTTTAACAATGATAACATGAGTTTCAAAATAATGTCTTAACTTGGTAGATGCCATTATTAATGCAAGGATAAGTTTTTCAAGGTGTGAGTACCTGGATTCGGCATCAAGTAAACTTTTACTTACATAATAAACGGGATGTTGTGTACCTTGATGATCCTTAACAAGGACCGCACTTACTGCTTTTGAGGATACTGCGAGATACAAGGATAACACTTCACCTTTTTCTGGTTTCATTAAAGCCGGGGCCGAGGATAGGTAATCTTTGAGGGCTTTTAGAGCATTTTCATGCTTCTCCGTCCACTCAAATTTCTTGTTCTTCCTTAGGATATCATAGAATTCTTTACATTTCTCGGAGGACTTGGATATGAATCTGTTCAAGGCTGCTATCCTTCCTGTTAACCTTTGAACATCCTTAGCATTGGCCGGAGATTTGATGTTCACTATTGCTTTGATTTGTTCCGGGCTAGCTTCGATGCCTCTCTTAGTCACCATGTATCCTAAGAATTTACCTGCTTTAACACCAAAATGACATTTTGAAGGATTAAGCTTCATATTATATTTGTCAAGGATATCAAATGCTTCCTCCAAGTCTCGTAGGTGATCCTCAGCTTTTAAGGATTTCACCACCATATCATCTATGTAAACCTCCATAGTTTGTCCAATCTGATCCTTGAACATCATATTCACCAGCCTTTGGTACGTTGCACCTGCATTTCTCAATCCAAACGGCATAGCAATATAGCAATATATACCAGTTGGAGTCATGAAGGCTGTATCCTCTTGGTCGGATGGTTCCATTTGGATTTGTTGAAATCCAGATGAAGCATCCATAAAAGTTAACAGTTCATGACCCGCAGTTGCATCCACCATGGAGTCAATGTGGGGTAAAGGGAAAGGATCCTTGGGACATGCCTTATTTAAATCGGTAAAATCGACACATACCCTCCACTTTCCGTTTTTCTTTTGAACAACAACCACATTGGCCAGCCATCTTGGATACTTGACCTCTCTAATCATACCTGCCCGGAGCAATTTTTCTACCTCTTCCTGGATAATGGCATTCCTTTCTGGTGCAAACTTCCTTCTTCTTTGATGTATTGGTTTGAAGGATCTGTCGATGCCGAGTTTATGGGTGATAACATCTTTGGATATACCAGTCATGTCTTCATGTTTCCATGCAAAGGTAGTCTTTCTCCTTTTGAGGAAGGATATGAGGTCTTCTTTCGTTTCGCCAAGGATCCCTGATCCGATATAGATTTTGGATTCAGGATCATCAGGATCCATGAGGATTTCTACCACATCCTGCTCTCTGGCCTCCAAGACATTCCTTGGAGGATACCTTGATTGCTATTGCTCCCTTGACTTCGAAGCTGGTTTCATTGATGAAGTGTAGCAATTCTTAGCTTCCTGCTGATCGCTATCAATCTTTACTATTCCCCACGGACTAGGGAGCTTCACACATTGATGGTAAGTAGATGGGACTGCTTTCATATCGTGTATCCAGGGCCTGCCAAGGATAACATTACAACAAGATAAACAGTCAATAACACAAAATTTTTGATAAGAGTGTAAGCCTTCAATATATATCGGGAGTTTAATGTCCCCCAGGGTGTTCTTAGTTTCGCCACTAAATCCCACGAGCACAGAGGATCTTGGTATGATCTCTGATTCAGGGATACCCATCTTCTTTAGAACGTCAAGCTGGATAATGTTCACTGAACTTCCTCCGTCTATTAGGATCCTGCGGACAAAACAGTTAGATATAAAAAGAGTAATAACTAAACCATCGTGATGAGGATCCTGGATATCAGTACGATTCTCTTCATCAAAGGTTATGACTTTTCCTTCGGAGACACTCGATGTTCGAACTGGCCTTTCTCCGTTATCCATTTTAGTTTCCTTCGCATGCCTCTTAGCTGCTGAGAAGGATGTGCCACAAATGTCGGATCCCCCAGAGATAAAGTTTATCACTTGTGCGTCTGCTGGAGGGGCTGGAGCCTTCTCAGGGATCCTTTCAGGATCCTGAATCCTTGACTTTTTTCTTCCCAACAACTCTTTTAGATGCCCTTTGCTCAGCAAGTATCCAATTTCCTTTCTTAATGCAATGCATTCTTCAGTTAGGTGCCCAAAATCTTCATGATATGCACACCACTTTGATTTATCCTTAGTTGCAGCTGGCCTATCATTCTTTCTTGGCCATCTAGCTTTATCACCTAGGTTCTGCATGGCAAGGATTAGTTCATTGTTATCAACACTAAAGCAATATTCAGAAATTGGAGGATAATCCTCATCATCCTCTTCTTGATCAATAGAATGCACGTTCTGATTATCAGATTTGTTGTAGGATCTGAACTTGTTGTTTCTGAATGAGGATCCTTGCTTATCCTGCTTTGAGGATCCTGTTATCCTCTCCTGAATCCTCTTATCATCCTCTAGCCGGATGAACCTGAGGGCCCGGGTTCTTACCTCATCTAGGTTCCTGCACGGTGTCATAACAAGATCATCATAAAATAAGGAATCCCTAAGTAATCCCATTTTGAAGGCTTCAACAGCCGTGGCTATATCTAAGTTGGGAATGTCTAAGGATTCTTTACTAAATTTGGTAATGTAATCCCTTAATGATTCATTATGACCCTGGGTTATCCTATATAAATCACTAGTTAGTCGTTCAAATTTTCTACTACAGGAAAACTGAGTATTAAACAAGTTAACTAGGTTTGCAAATGAGGTAATAGAATAGGGAGGAAGACTTAGCAGCCATTTGAGAGCTGATCCAGTAAGAGTGGATCCGAATCCTTTGCATAGGCATGCCTCCTTTAACTTTTCTGGGATTGGATTGATCTCCATCCTCTCCCTGTATTGTGCTATGTGTTCTTCAGGATCCGTCGAACCATCATACAGTTTCATTGTAGGCACATGGAACCTCTTGGGTATCTCAGCATCACAGATTGGTGGTGCAAAGCGAGATATCTTATGGCTCCCATCTGCAATCTCTGGAATAGGTTTGACTACTCCCGGCACACTCGAGATCATATCCTTTAGCTTTTGCAATTCTCTGGCCATGGCATGATTGATACCTGGATCCTGCATAAAACCATGGTTAATAGTATGAGAATTATTAAAAGTGTTACCTCCCATTGGATTCAAGTTAGGAAATATGGAGGGTAATCCATATTGTTGAGATTCTGGAATGATCGAGGGGCCAGCAGAGGCATTGGTCTGCATTGGAATAAAATCTCCTTGATGGACATCTGAACTTCCTGTTTGCAAACTCCTCAAGGATCCTGGCATCTGGAAGGATCCCTGAAACTGGGATGATCCTGGAACAAAGGAGGATCCTTGAACCTGGGATGATCCTGGAACGAAGGAGGATCCTTGAACCTGGGATGATCCTGGAACGAAGGAGGATCCTTGAACCTGGGATGATCCTGGAACGAAGGAGGATCCTTGAACCTGGGATGATCCTGGAACGAAGGAGGATCCTTGAACTTGCTGCATTCCTGAATATCCTCCTGTACTCGTGAGGGATCCCATATACTGGGGATAGGATCCTGCTGGCTGGAAATATGAACCTAGTGCCTGGGTCATAGCTGTTGTTCCGTAGTGCACTCCCTTTGGTCCACCCGCATATTGAATGTTTGGAACCACTGACGGCTGAGAAGTAACCACCGGAGTTTCAAAATTCAAAGATCTGGGCATCAGTGGAGAATGATCCTCTGCCGTTTTCTTCTGTTTCTTAATTTCATCAATCTCCCGGAGGATCCTTTCGTTGGTCTTATCCTGCTCTTGTGCATGATTCCTCATCTGCAAAATCAAGGTATAGAGATCATTAGTAGTAGGATTAGTTGAAACAGAAGAAGTAGGTGGTTTTGAGAAAATGGGAGTCGGTTTCTTCGCAACATTTTCTGTATTCTTCTGGGATCCAGAAGGTGGTGGAGGCAAAGGAGGAACGCCTTGTGAGGAAGTGAATGAGGGCATCAAGTTTGAAGCATTCTTCGATGAGGAAGCCATCTGCTTGGTTGTAGTGAGCCGAATTAAGCACAGAAATGCGTATTTTCTTAAGGACGAAGCACCAATTGCCCCACGGTGGGCGCCAAACTGTTTTGGTCAAAAAATCTGTTGAGAATATTGCAACCAAACTCTAGATTACGGGGTATGATGCTCAAAAAGTGTAACAACAATGAGGATCACTTCAATGTAGAATGCACAAACAACACAAGGATTTATACGGGGAAAAAGCCCTTGATCAAGAATTGATCTCCGGCACAAAAAACCCCGGGTGATGGAAACTACCGATCACCAAGCTCAAATAAAAGAATAAACGTTTACAACTTCGGATAGTAACGAGCTAGGTACAAGGATCACTACGGTGAAATGTGTAAAAAGTGTAAGTAATTGCTAAGTGTTTGAACGAGAGCTTGTATGAGAGTGTTTGCGAGTGTGTGAAACTGCCAAAATGACTCAGTGTCACTAACTAGCTCGTTACCCCTTTAAAATAAGAAAAATATCTAGTTAACAAACTCTCCGACTTTCGGGCCAAGCCTCCACGTTCTCCATAACGTCTAGTTTTGATCTAGCACGTGCAGAATACTTCGGGAATATTCTCCAAGAATGCCGCTAAGACCTGGTCAAGCTTGTTATACCTGCGAGATGTTATAAAACATAAGTAAACAATCGTCAGTATGAGGATCCTTGAAGTGATCCATGATCCTGATCCTAAAGCCCTTCTGAGGATCACCACCTGTCACAGAAGTAAGGATCACTAGTTAGGATAACAAATAAGGATCACTAATTGTTAGAAAATCCTCCCCTAACAATATGTAAAATGAGCGAGTTATGTTTTCTTGATCTTATCCGCAACTAACTATCGTAAATATAGCCGTTATTGTTGAACTATCCGTTGCAATCGTGACGTCACAGAAGTGACAACCCTGCACGATCATGATTATAAATAGGAGATAGAGATAGGATCAAATGCATTTAAATTTTCAGAGAGACTCCCTTTATAACTGCATTCCGAAGACAATCAGGTACTCTCTCTCTTCATCTTCTTCCCTCTCTTGCTCTGTTTTCATCTCTTTCCATCAAAGATGTTGCTCCGAAATTCCCCAGCCAAGGATCACCCGAAGAACAGCCCTCCGAAAATCCAGGGGATCATTGAAGACTCCATTAAAGAACGCTGCTATTTCAATGATGCTCAGATCGATAGGATCCGCCACTGCTTCCCGGCGAACACCGAGTTTAGGCCTTTTGACCCCAATGCCCTGAGTGATCATATCTCCGACAAGTGGGTTGCTTTCCCCGTCACTCCGTTCACCATAGGCTATACATATCCTTTTCCAGCCTTCACCCAATCTTTCTTTTCCCTAACCGGCATCTCTTATATCCAAGCCATGCCGATGATTTGGAGGGTTTTGTACACCCTTGAAAGGATCATCGAGCAGGAAGGTATAGACCTAGGAATGTCAGAGCTGGGAGAGCTGTATGATCTTACTACCTTTGGTTCTCATCGCTATTTGTTTAAACGTAAACCCGGTGAGGAACATCCGATCTTCAAAGCCACCAAGAACGATGCTAATTGGAAGCGGCGTTTCTTTTTTATCAAGAGAGATTCCATTGAGGATGGAAAGGATCTACCCAAGAAATGGGCTACCCATGGTAGGGTGGAGGATCCTGAGAAGGATCACCAGGAACTTTCTTTTGATGTAAGGATAACTTATATTTTTGCTTTCTTGTTATGCAGCTATCACCGTCTCACACCTCAGATTGTCCCCTGCTGCTAAGGAGAGGCTCATTGCTTTCAAGAAACTTGATCCTGAGATAAGATCTTTTAAGACAACAACCCAAGATTCACAGGAGGTATCCTCAGGCTCTGTCACGATGTCAAGTAAGTATCCTTGTTTAAAATTTAAATAAATAGTGAAATATAAATTAAGAAAAGATACTTATCTTTTTTTTGGTTGTGTAGGTGCTGGAAAATCCACCAAGTCTGCTTCAAAGTTCAATGTCGCTAATCTCACTACTGTCAGATCCTCCAAGAGAAAAGCTCCTACCAGTCCGACAACTTCGGTTCCCAAGGCACCCCTCAAAGGAAAGGCAATCAAGAAGAGAAAAGCCTCTGAAGCTGAGGATCTGCAGGGTCTGCCTCTGATCCGTCATCAATTCCTCGAGTACTTTAATGAGGTAAGGATCACTGTCTCTGCTCGCATATCCTGTTGACATATCCTGCTGATATATCCTGCTGATTTGAGGATCACTTAATCCTGACCTTATCCTTTATCCCTTTTGCAGAAATTCTCTGAGATTGAGGATTATGTTGGCCACGTTGAGGATCAGGATAAGAAGATTGCCGACCTCCAGCAGGTTGCAGTGCTTAAGGACCTTGCAATTGCTGATCTTCAGAAGGAAGTCCGGGATGCCAAACAGGAGACGGCCAAGGTGCTGATCAATGTTGACTATGAGAAACGTGAGATCACCGAAGACGCCAAAGTCTCTGCCGCCATAACAATGTACAAGACCAAGCTGCAAATGGCCTTGGAAGCTCAGGATCCTGCTTTTGACAAGAGCACCTGGGATGTTGAAGGCTGGAAGGCAAGGCTGGCTGAACTGGACGATGAAGAGGCTGAGGAGGTTGAAGAGATCCTGACGATTGAAGCTGGAGGCAAAGGTGAAGGTGGTGAAACAAGTGGAGCTGGAGGTGATAATGCAGCGAAGGTTTAGGCTGCATGATTGGGCGATGATGGACATTCTTAGACGCAGCCGGAGCCCAATTTTTAAATTTGGTAATAGCTTTTTGTGGTTGTGATGTTGAACAATTTAATGGTTTGTACTTGAACAATAGTTTTTAGGATTAAGGATCATGTATGATCCTTTGGACAATAGGCAGGATTGCATATGGTGGAGGGATCCTCTGTTTTGGGGATGAAGCCATTGTGATCCTGCCGCCTTTATATTCCTGAGGGTCCAAGTTAGGATCCTAACCATAATAAGGATAACTATAAGATAAACCTTAGAATAAAGTAAGGATCAAGGATCCCTAGTTGCCTATCTTCAAGAACCTGAAATAGAGCATAACTTGGGACTAAGCCAACATGAGAAAAGAGTTAGCAACTGGGGACAAGCCCAAGGATAACTGGGGACAAGCCCAAGGATTATATGAAAACTTGAGTATGGCCCTAACTGGCGACTATCCAAACTTAGTGACATGAAAATGCCAAAACCTTAGCTAACGTGAAAACGTTAGAAATCTTAGCTAACGTGAAAACGTTAGAAACCTTATGAACGGATGTATGGTACGTCTACCATTATACGTAGGATCCTAGGCATAGCCAGTACAATGGAATTATCAGCCCCTAAAACGAGTACTGGTCCCACTGCCTTGAACTATACCAGGATCATCGTGCGCTACAGGCAGAACTGGGGTCAAGCCCAAATAACTGGGGTTAAACCCAAGGAACGGATTGCTTCAGCGGATAACCAGTGTTATGCTAAGGATACCTGAACTTTCAAAACTTAAACTCACGTGAGAGATGGATAAAGGATACATGATCCTTATCCTTATATGAGAAAATAAAGAAATGAAATAGTTCAAGTTTAGGATATTACCTAAGTAAGGATCACCGATACTTTGAGGATCCTTTAAGGATATCCCTATCGTGAGGATCATCTGTGCCATGAGGATCCTGTTCACATGAAATATTTCTTCAAGTGGACAGCATTCCAAGCTCTTGGTAGCAAATCACCTTCCATGGTTAGCAATCTATATGCCCCCTTTCCTGCTTCAGCTTCAATCAAATAAGGGCCTTCCCATTTTGGAGCCAATTTTCCATCAGCAGGATTGGTGGTATTCTGAAATGCTTTCCTTAATACCATATCTCCAACTTGAAACCTCCTGATCCTGACATTTTTGTTATAAGCACCAGCCATTCTTTGCTGATAACTGGCCATCCTTATCCTAGCCATATCCCTGATTTCTTCAATAGTATCCAGGTCTTGAGCCAAGTTCTCATCATTCTCCTCAGGATCACGGGTACTTGTTCTTGCAGTTGGAACCACCATTTCTGTTGGGATCACTGATTCTGCCCCAAATACCAAAGAGAATGGCGTTTGACCAGTAGCATTCTTAGGGGTTGTCCTATCAGCCCAAAGCACATAGGGTAGTTCTTCGGCCCATTTCCCTTTCTTGGATCCAAGCTTCTTCTTCAAATTGTTGATGATGATCTTGTTGGATGATTCTGCTTGACCATTAGCTTGTGGGTGGACTGGTGTTGATGTTATCATCTTAATCTCCCAGCTGTCACAAAAGTTAGTGGTTCTGCCCCCAATAAATTGGGAACCATTATCACATATAATCTCAGAAGGAATTCCAAATCTAGTTATAATATTTCTTTTAATGAAGGATATAACTTCCTTTTCTCTAACTTGGGCAAAAGCTTCGGCCTCTATCCACTTGGAGAAGTAATCAGTCATAGCTAGCATGAATACTTTTCCACCAGGTGCCTTAGGGAGCTTACCAACTATATCCATACCCCATCTCATAAATGGCCAAGAGGAGGATATAGGATGCAATAATTCAGCTGGTTGATGAAGGATATTGCTGTGTCTCTGACAAGGATCACATCTTTTAGCATACTCCACATCATCTCTCTTCATGGTTGGCCAGTAGTATCCTATCCTCAGGATCCTTGAAAATAATGCCCTGCCCCCAGTGTGGTTTCCACAATCTCCTTCATGGAAGTCTTTTAAAACTTCTTGAATTTCAGGATCCTCAATGCATCTCAAGTATGGTCCTGCAAGAGATCGTCTATACAACATATTATTTAAAATTGTGAATTGAGATACCTTAGATTTGAAAGCCCTAGGGTTTTCTCCTGTAGGAATCTCTCCATGTTGTAAGTATCTCATAATTGGTGAGATCCATGATCCTGATCCTGAATGGGATTGAGTATCCTCACAAGGGATAATTGCAGAATCATTTCCTATCTCCATAGCCTCGTGATCCTCGATAGCCGGGGTCAGGATATGGATAATAGGGATCTTGATATCCTCCGGGATCTTCAAGGATGATCCTAAATTAGCCAATGCATCAGCCTCTGTATTTTCTTCCCTTGGTACCTGCGTCAAACTAAAGGAAACAAAAGAGAGTGCCAAACTTTTGACTATCTCTAAATATTTGGTTAGCTTTTCACCTTTAACAGCGTAGGATCCATTAAAGTGGTTTGTAATTAACAATGAATCTACATGTACCTCAAGATACCTGATCCCCATATGCTTTGCAATTTGCAAACCAGCAATTAAGGCTTCATATTCAGCCTCATTGTTAGTGGTTTGGAACTCATAAGCTATAGAGTGGGGTATTATGTCCCCCTGTGGCGATTTTAGTAGTATTCCAAGCCCTGTGCCTTTGACATTTGAGGATCCATCAGCATAGAGTATCCAAGGATCCTTGGTCTCTTCTAGCTGCTGGACTTCTAATTCAGCTTCTTTTTGTAAATCACTACTGAAATCAGCCACAAAGTCAGCTAATGCTTGGGATTTGATGGCTGTCCTAGGCTCATATCTTATATCATATGCACTTAGCTTCACTGCCCACTTAGCCATCCTTCCTGACATCTCTAGTTTCCTGAGGACATTCTGGATTCGGCATCAAGTAAACTTTTACTTACATAGTAGACAGGATGTTGTGTACCTTCATGATCCTTAACAAGGACCGCACTTACTGCTTTTGAGGATACTGCAAGATACAAGGATAGCACATCGCCTTTTTCTGGTTTCATCAAAGCCGGGGCTGAGGATAGGTAATCTTTGAGGGCTCTTAAAGCATTTTCATGCTTCTCAGTCCACTCAAATTTCTTCTTCTTCCTTAGGATATCATAGAATTCTTTGCACTTTTCTGAGGATTTGGATATAAATCTGTTCAAAGCTGCTATCCTGCCTGTTAGCCTTTGAACATCCTTAGCATTGGCCGGAGATTTGATGTTCACTATTGCTTTGATGTATTCCGGGCTAGCTTCAATGCCTCTCTTTGTCACCATATATCCTAAGAATTTACCTGCTTTAACACCAAAGTGACATTTTGAAGGATTAAGTTTCATGTTATATTTGTCAAGGATATCGAATGCTTCCTCCAAGTCTCTTAGGTGATCCTCGGCTTTTAAGGATTTTACCACCATATCATCTATGTAAACCTCCATAGTTTGTCCAATCTGGTCCTTGAACATCATATTCACCAGCCTTTGATATGTTGCACCTGCATTTCTTAGTCCGAACGGCATAGCAATATAGCAGTGTATACCAGTTGGAGTCACGAAGGCTGTATCCTCTTGGTCGGATGGTTCCATTTGGATTTGTTGGAATCCAGATGAAGCATCCATAAAAGTTATCAGTTCATGACCCGCAGTTGCATCCACCATGGAGTCAATGTGGGGTAATGGGAAAGGATCCTTGGGACATGCCTTATTTAAATCGGTAAAGTCGACACATACCCTCCACTTTCCGTTTTTCTTTTGAACAACAACCACATTGGCCAACCATCTTGGATACTTGACCTCCCTAATCATACCAGCCCGGAGCAATTTCTCTACCTCTTCCTGGATAATGGCATTCCTTTCCGGTGCAAACTTTCTTCTCCTTTGATGGATTGGTTTGAAAGATCTGTCAATCCCGAGTTTATGAGTGATTACATCTTTGGATATACCAGTCATGTCTTCGTGTTTCCATGCAAAGGTAGTCTTTCTCCTTTTGAGGAAGGATACGAGGTCTTCTTTCATTTCGCCAAGGATCCCTGATCCGATATAGATTTTGGATTCAGGATCATCAGGATCCATGAGGATTTCTACCACATCCTGCTCTCTTGCCTCCAAGACATCCCTTGGAGGATACCTTGATTGCTATTACTCCCTTGACTTCGAGGCTGGTTTCATCGATGAAGTGTAGCAATTCTTAGCCTCCTGCTGATCACTATCAATCTTCACTATTCCCCAAGGACTAGGGAGCTTCACACATTGATGGTAGGTAGATGGGACTGCTTTCATATCGTGTATCCAAGGCCTGCCAAGGATAACATTACAACAAGATAAACAGTCAATAACACAAAATTTTTGATAAGAGTGTAGGCCTTCAATGTATATTGGGAGTTTAATGTCCCCCAGGGTATTCTTAGTTTCGCCACTAAATCCCACGAGCACGGAGGATCTTGGTATGATGTCCGATTCAGGAATACCCATCTTCTTTAGAACATCAAGCTGGATAATGTTCACTGAGCTTCCTCCGTCTATAAGGATCCTGCTGACAAAATGGTTAGAAATGAAAAGAGTAATAACTAAACCATCGTGATGAGGATCCTGGATATCAACACGATCATCCTCATCAAAGGTTATGACTTTTCCTTCGGAGACACTTGATGTTCGAACTGGTCTTTCTCCATTATCCATTTTAGTTTCCTTTGCATGCCTTTTAGCCGCTGAGAAGGATGTGCCACAAATGTCTGATCCTCCAGAAATGAAGTTTATCACTTGTGCATCTGCTGGAGGGGCTGGAGCCTTCTCAGGGATCCTTTCAGGATCCTGAGTCCTTGACTTTTTTCTTCCCAACAATTCCTTTAGATGCCCCTTGCTCAACAAGTATCCAATTTCCTTTCTTAGTGCAATGCATTCTTCTGTGAGGTGCCCAAAATCTTCATGGTATGCACACCACTTTGATTTATCCTTAGTTGCAGCTGGCCTATCATTTTTTCTAGGCCATCTAGCTTTATCACCTAGATTCTTCATCGCAAGGATTAGTTCATTGTTATCAACAGAAAAACAATATTCAGAAATTGGAGGATAATCCTCATCATCCTCTTCTTGATCAACAGAATGCACGTTCTGGTTATCAGATCTGTTGTAGGATCTGAACTTGTTGTTCCTGCATGAGGATCCTTGCTTATCCTGCTTTGAGGATCCTGCTAACCTCTCCTGGATCCTCTTGTCGTCCTCTAGCCGAATGAACCTAAGTGCTCGTGTTCTTACCTCATCTAAGTTCCTGCACGGTGTCATAACAAGATCATCAAAGAACGACGAATCCCTAAGCAATCCCATTTTAAAGGCCTCAACAGCCGTAGCTATATCTAAGTTGGGAATGTCTAAGGATTCTTTACTGAATTTGGTAATGTAATCCCTTAATGATTCATTATGACCCTGGGTTATCCTATATAGATCACTAGTTAATCGTTCAAATTTTCTACTACAAGAAAACTGATTATTAAACAAGTTAACTAGATTAGCAAATGAGGTAATAGAATAGGGAGGAAGACTTAGCAGCCATTTGAGAGCTGATCCAGTAAGAGTGGATCCGAATCCCTTGCACAGGCATGCTTCCTTTAACCTTTCTGGAATTGGATTGATCTCCATCCTCTCCCTGTATTGTGCTATGTGTTCTTCAGGATCCGTCGAACCATCATTCAGTTTCATTGTTGGCACATGGAACCTCTTGGGTATCTCAGCATCACAGATTGGTGGTGCAAAACGAGATATCTTGTGGCTCCCATCTGCAATCTCTGGGATAGGTTTGACCACTCCTGAAACACTTGATATCATATCCTTTAGCTTTTGCAATTCTCTGGCCATGGCATGATTGATACCTGGATCCTGCATAAGACCATGGTTAGTAGTATAAGAATTATTAAAAGTGTTACCTCCCATTGGATTCAGATTAGGAAGATTGGATGTTAATCCATATTGTTGAGGCTCTGGAATGATCGAGGGACCAGTAGAAGCATTGGTCTGCATTGGAATAAAATCTCCCTGATGGACATCTGAACTTCCTGTTTGCAAACTCCTCAAGGATCCTGGCATCTGGAAGGATCCCCGAAACTGGGACGATCCTGGAACGAAGGAGGATCCTTGAACCTGGGATGATCCTGGAACAAAGGAGGATCCTTGAACCTGGGATGATCCAGGAACAAAGGAGGATCCTTGAACCTGGGATGATCCTGGAATAAAGGAGGATCCTTGAACCTAGGATGATCCTGGAACAAAGGAGGATCCTTGAACCTGGGATGATCCTGGAACAAAGGAGGATCCTTGAATCTCTTGCATTCCTGAATATCCTCCTGAATTCGTGAGGGATCCCATATGCTGAGGATAGGATCCCGCTGGCTGGAAATATGAACCTAATGCCTGGGTCATTGTTGTTGTTCCGTAGTGCACTCCTTTCGGTCCACCCACATATTGAACGTCTGGAACCACTGATGGCTGAGAAGTAATCACTGGAGTATCAAAATTCAAGGATTTCGGCACCAGTGGGGAATGATCCTCTGCCGTTGTCTTTTGTTTCTTGAGATCTCCGATTTCTTTGAGAATCCTCTCATTGGTCTTATCCTGTTGCCGTATCTGATCCTTCATCTGCAAAATCAAAGTAAACATGTCACTAGTAGTGGGAGTGTAAGAAGCAGAAGAAGTTGGAGGTTTTGAGAAAATGGGAGTTGGTTTCTTCGCAACATTCTCAGCATTCTTCTGGGATCCAGAAGGTGGTGGAGGCAAAGGGGGAACGCCTTGAGAAGAAGTGAATGAGGGCATCAAATTTGAAGCATTCTTCGCTGAGGAAGCCATTTGCTTGGTTGTAGTGAACTGAAATAAGCACACAAATGCGAATTTTTCTAAGGACGAAGCACCAATTGCCCCACGGTGGGCGCCAAACTGTTTTGGTCAAAAAATCTGATGAGGATATTGCAGCCAAACTCTCTGTTACGGGGTATGATGCTAATAATGTAGAACAATAACAAGGATCACTTCAATGTAAATTGCGCAAACGACACAAGGATTTATACGGGGAAAAAGCCCTTGATCAAGAGTTGATCTCCGGCACAAAAAACCCCGGGTGATGGAAACTACCGATCACCAAGCTCAAATAAATGAATAAATGTTTACAACTTCGGATAGTAACGAGCTAGGTACAAGGATCACTATCGTGAAATGTGTAAAAGTGAGTGAAAACGAATGAATGTTCGTCGAGAGCTTCAAGTATGCGAGTGTATAAGAGTGTGTGTAGCTGAAAATGACTAAGTTTTCTAATTCTAGCTCGTTACCCCTTTTAAAATAGAAGTTAACTACAATAACTAACTATCCGACTTTTGTGCCAAGCTCCCACGTTCTCCACAACGTCCATTTTTGGTCAATCGTGTGCGAAATGCCCGTGGAATATTCCTTAGTACCGTTGCCAAGACCAAGTCAAGCTTGTTACTCCTGCGAAGTAATACAAAACACAAATAAACAATCGTCAGTACGAGGATCCTTAAAGTGATCCATGATCCTGATCCTGAAGCTCTTCTGAGGATCACTATCTGTCACAGAAGTAAGGATCATTAATTAGGATAACGAATAAGGATCACAAATTGTTAGAAAATCCTCCCCTAACAAAAACCAAGTAACAATTTTGCAAAAACTTTTAGTAGAAGTAGCACCACTTGCCCCACGGTGGGCGCCAAATTGTTTTGTTCAAAAATTACCGAAGCAATTAAGTGATCAAATTAGTTAAGTGAGGTAGTGTGCTAAAAACGTGTGTTGAAAATATGCTAGTTAAGTTGTTTACAAAAACAGGTTCAGGATATAGCTCAGGATATTGAGCTATATCTATGATCAAACAATGAGCAAAAATGTAAAGGGTGACACGAGATGTACGAGGAAAGCCCTTGATCAATCTAGATCGCCGGCATAAAACCTCGGGAGCTGACAATCGCAGCTGCCTTGTTCTTCTTATTGCTTCAAATATCACGATACAGTGCAGGATATGATGCGGATCAACTAAGTGTTTGATGTGTGCGCGTATATACATATTTTTATCATGAATAAACACACGATTCGGTTTAAATTTATAAAAGTGATTTATACTTCAACATCAAAACACACATGAAAGAGGCAAGTATACCCCGTCATATATGTAGTAAAGTATTGGTAAGAACCAAGTATCGATCCAAGGAAATGGGCGGAGGAATAATACTAGACCTTTGTCATTAAATTAACGGAAGAAAGATAAGTTGTTTGATTTTATAAAGACTAAACTAAGCATAAACAAATACTTATAAAAACATAATAGACTTCAAATAAGAAAATAGAATAAAAAGCCTTGCTTAATACACAACCAAAGCATATCAACTAAGTCGGTTTTGTCACTAGAAACATTTGATCAATTCTCCATTTTCAAGACAATTAGTATCCCTTTCGGGAATCCTAACATGACAATCATCCGGAAAGCTAAAACGATAAACACACTTTAACCACCTAAAATTGTTCTTTAACGTGCAATTGATAAATGTCTATGAAAATCTCTTAAAAATAAGTTAGTCATCCGTTAGGAGTTTTCTAACCTCACTTAATCAAGGAAAGTGACATCGATAACCACAATGCAACCACCGAGACAAGCATAAACTAAATTAAATCACAACTGAGTTCATTTTACAAATCTTGCACATAAATTCACCAAGATAACAATTTTGGCCTAAACTACTAACTAAGCTAACGATTCATGCCAAGAATTCATAACAACACCATTTAACCCGTTAAGGTCCTTACGTGACGGAAATCTTTCTTGATTAAGAAAAATTACATTTTATTAAACCTCTAACCATTTCTAGTATCATGGTGCACACATTTTAAACAAGTTAAACAAGTTAAGCATGTTAAAAGTTTACTAATACATGATTAATTAAGCTTCATCTTTCAACTATCTCAACTAACCAAATACTAATCATCCAACATAATTACTTATAATCAAGAAATCAACAACAATAACAAGGTTGCAAACTAATCATCAAAGTTTAACATAGAAAATACTTCCAAGTGTCATTACAAACAAAATTAACATGCTAATGGTTATAATTAAGCAAGGGATTGTTGTGTTTTTGCCCAAAGGCTACAATAATACATAAACATTAATCTAGATGCTTGAAACATTAACAAAATTATGGAAAGATTAACAAACCAAACAATAAACAAGCACTAGATTAAGAATCCGAAAGATAACGGAGCTAATCGGCACAATGTGGCTTGAATCCGGGTGAAAGCTAACGCCTCCGGAGCCTGAAAATCGCCTGAATTGCTCCCAAAATATCCAGAGTTACAAGCAGAATGTTTCTGCATGTTTTTTATAACATTTTGCAATCGCAACGTCGTGCCACTAAAGTGCACGACCGTTCACTTTTTGAATTATTGGAGTTACTGTTCACCATATCGCATGACATCATCAGATCTTGACCAGATTTCGTAGCCGCACGACCGTTCCATTGGTGGCACGATCGTGCATCTTCGGGTAATGGTGGCACGTGCAGCTGCACTGGTGGTGCATCTCCGGGTTGGTGCTAGTCTTCGGATACGCAAAGTCGTTCATCCAGTGGCAGGGTCGTGCATTGCCAAGAAGGCTTGCACGTTGGATCACACTAGCTGTGGATCACCGAGTAGAGCTTGGTTGCCGGATCCGCACGGTCGTTCCATGAGTTGCACGACCGTGCCAAATACCCAGGTCAGAATCTTCACATAATGTCCGCAGCTTTGTCGTTTTGCTCGGAAAGTCCTTGTTTTCACTATCATCTTGTTTGGCATGTTGTTTTAGGCCTGTAAACAAAAGTATACATGATTAAGTAACAGAATGACGGTTTTACGGCCGAAAACGCATAAAATGGGGATAAAATGGGGGACTAAATATGTGTAAATTGGTGAATATCAAATCTCCCCACACTTGAACCTTGCTTGTCCTCAAGCAAGCTAAACTAAAATGCAATAAAAGATAGAATCTAACAAGAACAAGAATTTACAAACTATCTACTAAAACAACTACAAACGGTTAGCCGGTTTTTCGAAAGACAACATCAAATGAATCAAACCAAACAAGCAAATGCAAATATATGTAGATAACCAAAAAGCCGTGACTTCACTTTCAATTGACTTAACATGCTAATCTTCACACACCTCATAATGTTCACATACACTCGGCTTTATTTGTGAAACATACATAAAATGTGTATGTGCAAACACTCAATGCCATGTCAATGAAACGTGTAATATCATAAGCTTGTCATAAGATCTCGTCTCCACCAACTAACATGCGAAAAAGTATAAATCAAGAGGTCTTTACAGGGTGTAACGTTAGACTTGGGCGAAGGGTATGGAAAGGGATATTTAAAGTGGCGAAACTGTTAAAACTCGGTAATAGCGTTTAACTAGCGTAAAACAATACAACTATACATACTAACGCCTTAAAAATGCGACTTTTGTGGAATCGAGTTCATCAACGAAATTTTAACATTTTAGCATTCAAAATTGCTCGATTTTTGTCGACTTCACCCTATTTTAGGGTGTTTTATTTTCTGTTTTTTTATATAAAAACTAATGGAATTGTACAATGAATAATAAACTATAACAATCGCTAGTTAAACGATGCTTTTGGCCGAGTTTTAACACTAAAGGTTTAAAAATTAAAAAGGCTAAATTTGGTTAAGTGGGTGATTATGTTGGGTAAACAAAGGGAAACGGGACGACTCGACATGGTTAATCCTAAGGGTAATGTAAGGTTTACGGGAAACACAACACAAAGAACAACGATAAAAACAAAGGGTTTTCTAAGTGCCTCTATCACTTCTACACAATTTCGCAAGTTCATGGTTTTAACAAGCATTCTAGTGACAAGTTCTAAATTACACATGACATCCGGCTCACTCCTACTCCGAAATGAACAATTATATAACAATTTTACGGCTCAAATATGCTCACATAATCGGAAGGAATGGGTAAAAGTGTGAACATTCTCATGCAAGCCCTTCTTTGTTTGTCACGCTTTCCGATTATATTTTTCAAAATTTATTTTTCTTTTCGAGTTTTTATCATGTCCGAAGCTTTCTAAAACACAACCAACCGGTTTATTTACTAAAAATAATATATACAATTTACTGATATTTTTGAATGATTTTTATGATATTTTTTTTAGGTCAAACAAAGTCAACAAGTTAAACCCCTCCCCACACTTGAACTTCGCATTGTCCCCAATGCGAAACCCGAAATATAGAGATAAAGGAGAGTAATACTCCCCTGAAGATGATGTTGATGTAACGAGACTTTAAAGCTGGATCTGTGATGTGCTCCGGTCCAAGACTTGATAGCCAAAATCTGCAACTATGTCACAAGGTACAGCAAAACAGAACAGAAACAATATAAACGCAAATAAACCATAATTTACATAAATAAAAGTACTAAATATCCCAAAATGAAATAAAGCAAACATACGAAAGTGTCAGAAATATAAAGTACATATCCGGGGGTGTTTGAAATAGTAACCAAAATGAACACCCGGTAAATAAAGTACTGAAATAACAAAACCACCAACAAACAACTCCACCTAATCCTCGTCATCGCCACCAGTATCTCCTCCAGTGCCAGATGGACCTGCGCCTCCATAACCGGGTGGGTTCCCGTATGGGAACTGTGGAGGCACCCCGAAGTAGTTCGGGAAGGCATTATGAAGACCCCCGAAAAGATATGAGAACCCAACGTGCATCTCTTGGCGCATATAGTCTTGATTCGTGCGTAACTGTTCCTAAGTATCTCGCAGTTGATTCTGGCTTACCTGCATCTGCTAAAATTGCTGGTAGAGATCAGGATAAGACGGGATGCCCTCAGGCCAATCCTGGTGCTGGTGGTATTCGTGATGCTGTGGTGAATGTGGTGGTGAGTGTGGCTCATGCTGCTCCTGATCTCCCATCTCCTCATCCTCATCCTCCATTAGTAGTGGAGGCAATGGGTCCCAGACCTCGTTATTCAAACCCTTCAAACGATCCCCGTGATCTGTCTCAGCAATCAGCCCCATGGCTTTCAACGAACGAATATCAACATATAAACCCTCCGTCACCAAAGTAAGACCCTGAAGTACCTCATTAGTCATCAACCCCAAGTTATAGGCGATCTCGGTCACATACTGACCGCCATGAATTTTACTGTTGTTGGTCCTTCCAGAACTCTTCACAAAATACTCAGCCATCCTCGCGGCGAGGTTGATGTGTACCCCCTCCGCTAGCGCATATAGAAAGATAAGATCTGGTGTTGGACAGTTGCCTAAACTGTCCATGCGCTCTCATATGGTATGGCTGAATATATGATGCATGACTCTATGCAAAGGGTCTCTTAGCCTTGAAGCCTTTGACATTCTAGGATCGTATGGATCACCAACTGCAATTTGAGCCCAAAACGCGCCCCGCGCTTCCTCACTTGGGAAGGTGAACTCATCTGTGAAGAACTCTGGATCCATATCTTCATTTGTGTAGATTCCAAGTCTCCGACCCAATCTACCCACCGTCCAATTGTGCCAACGTCCGCCCAATCTGAAATTTACCCTATTCCTGTAACGGAAGTTTGGAACTTTATGCGCCTTTGGTTTGTCATATGAATAGGTGGCGAAGAATTCTATCGTCAGCTCACGATAGATTGGGCGATCGATAGCTACCAAACGCCAAAGTGTAAGGGTTAACATGTTCTCTAGTCGATCGCGCTGATTTAAATCAGCCATGACATCCCATTCTAGCCTTCGAGGGATGCCAAACTGCCCTCGCCTATTCCACAATGAGTGAAGTTTTGGGATGCGAAGACTCTCTTTCTCATTATCAGGATCGAATTGCAAGAAGGGATGATCCATCTGTATGAGGAATATCGTTAGAACAATAGGAGCAGGAAAAATTTCAAAAAAAAACAGCCGAACACACAGTTATGAAGGTTCTGTCTCGCTGATCTGGGCATGTCGCACGGACGTGCGACCAGACGCATGGTCGTGCGTCACCGATAATCAGCATAGGTGGGTGGTGTTTGTCGTATCTGCACGGCGTGCAGTCAATCGCACCACCGTGCATCACCGAGCCAATAGAAAATCATCGTGAACAGCCGGCACTGAACGACCGTTCCACTAGAGGAACGTCCGTGCGACCACGTTATCAGTAGATTTCAAACCCCTGACCCTGAACAGTCTGATTTTTCCGAAAATTATCAAATTTTTGGCAAACAGGGGCTAGAAATCCGACCGGGTGTTCACGAAACATAACAATCTTGCAAGGGTTAGGGTTTCGCTTGTGTTTATGAAGGGAACCCTAAAAAGCCTTGAAGAAATCGAATGAATCTAACCTAGACAAAGATGAAACAGGAAATCGACAAGAAAGAACATACCGTGCGAAGAGATCCGTGAAACCGTGCGAAAAAATCTTGCGATTTGAGGCAAAATCGGTCTGGAACGGCTGGTGCAGATAGGGTTTTCGCGACTTGTGAGAAATGGCAGTAGATGGGGGTTTTTATACTGTACAAATGACAAAACTGCCCCTGCCTCTCGCACGGTCATGCATTTCCGACGATGTTTAAACCCTGCACGCTGATCTCGGCATTGCACCGGGGGTGCGACTCGACGTGCCGGTCAGCCCGCGACCGCACGGGCGTGCGACCTATGGCACGGTCGTGCAAAATCTGCAGATATGTCTGTTTTCTGCAGAATGCAGATTCAGCAGCCGATTTCGCCTATTTTCGCCATTTTTATCATCCGCAAACTGTTCTAACATTTTTCCCACATAGAACCTACGCTCGGCATATTAAAAAACAGTACAAACTAATGAAAACTACAAAACACACCTAAATTACGCTAAAATGACAAAAACACAATAAAGGACGATTTTACCCCTAAAGCGCTTAAGTCGTTCTTGCTACATTTTTAATCCACGAGTCAGTAGCTTAGACTCTCCTCCCCACACTATTGAAGTGTGCGGGGCGTGAAGTTCGATAACCTCCACCGCTGACTCGATCGGCCCGACAACGTACAGCTTCAGACGATGACCATTTACCTTGAATATAACGCCATCCGCGTTCTCTATTGCAATAGTCCCATTTGGAAATACCTCTTTTACTGTGTATGGTCCTGTCCAACGTGAAAGTAATTTTCCTGGAAATAAACGCAATCGTGAGTTGTAGAGAAGAACAAGATCGCCCGCTTGGAATTCTTTGTGGTCCTTCAAGCATTTATCGTGTAATCTCTTTGTGAGCTCTTTGTAGAGGACAGAGCTCTCATAAGCGTGTTGTCGTATCTCCTCCAATTCATGAATCTGGAGAAACCGGGCTTCACCTCCGGTTTTTAAGTCCAGATTTGCGGTTTTTAGAGCCCACATCGCTTTATGCTCCTACTCCACCGGTAAATGACACGCTTTTCCGTATACAAGCCTAAAGGGAGTAGTCCCAATAGGGGTCTTGTAAGCTGTACGGAAAGCCCACAATGCCTCGTCGAGTTTGTCCGACCACTCCTTGCGGTTTGCACCTACAGACCGCTCAAGGATTCGTTTTAGCCCCCGGTTTGTGACCTCCACCTGCCCGCTCGTCTGTGGATGATAGGGCGTGGATAAACGGTGATGCACACCGTAGCGGGACAAAGTTTTTTCAAGCTGGGTATTGCAGAAGTGAGTCCCTCTGTCACTGATAAGCGCCTTCGGAGCGCCAAACCGGGCGAACAAACTTTTCAAAAATCTCACGACCACCCTGGCATCATTGGTGGGTAAGGCTTGTGCCTCGGCCCACTTTGATATATAGTCAACCACGACCAGGATGTACTTATTTCCACGTGAGGGGGGAAATGGTCCCATGAAGTCTATCCCCCAAATGTCGAAGACCTCATATACCTGTATCCAGTTCTGAGGCATTTCATCGCGTGCCGATATATTTGTCGCCCTATGACAGGCATCGCACGCTTTTACCCAACTCTGCGCGTCATGAAAAATAGTAGGCCAATAAAACACGAAATTCAGCACTTTCTTGGCGGTGAAATTGGCTCCATGGTGGCCTCCGGTAGGTCCCTCGTGACAATGGCACAGAATATCGGTCACCTCCTTTCCTGAAACGCATCTTCTGATCACCTGATCAGCACCCACCCTAAATAAGAAAGGGTCGTCCCAAATGTAGTGCTTGACATCCGAAAAGAATTTCCTCTTTTGTTGGTGAGTCAATCCTTTAATCAGAATCCCGCAAGCAAGATAGTTCGCAAAGTCGGCGAACCAAGGTGACTCATCGCATATCTGAACACCCATCAACGACTCGTGTGGGAAATTGTCATTGATTGAATCCCAACGCGTGTCCTTGATGTCTCCATGCTCCAACCAAGATAAATGGTCAGCCGCTACATTCAACGCACCCTTTTTATCTTGAATTTCGATATCAAACTCCGACAGCAATAAGATCCATCTGATTAGACGCGGTTTAGCGTCCTGTTTGCTGAAGAGATATCTGATGGCTGCGTGATCAGTATACATAATTGTTTTCGAAAGCACCAAATACGATCTAAATTTGTCAAATGCGAAAACAACCGCCAGGAGCTCTTTTTCAGTCGTGGTGTAGTTCTCCTGAGCGTCGTGAAGAGTCGTGCTCGCATAATAGATCGGGTGAAAGTGCTTTTCTCTCTTTTGTCCTAAAACGGCCCCTATAGCGTAATCACTCGCATCGCACATAATTTCAAATGGCAGACTCCAGTCAGGTTCAACTAAAATAGGGGCCTCAATCAACTTTTGCTTGAGAAGGTCAAAGGCTCTCAAGCAATCATCTCCAAATATGAACGGGGCGTCTTTCTCCAACAGACGGGACATGGGTCTAGCAATTTTTGAAAAGTCCTTTATGAATCGCCTATAGAACCCCGCATGACCAAGAAAGCTCCGTACCGCTCTCACAGAGGTGGGAGACGGAAGTCGTGAAATAACGTCAACTTTAGCAGGATCGACCTCTATACCAGCATGAGAAATATTATGTCCTAGAACTATGCCCTCTTTCACCATGAAGTGGCATTTTTCCCAGTTTAGGACCAGATTCGTCTCCTCGCACCTCTTCAACATCTTCTTCAAATTTTCCAAACAATGATCGAAGGAATCCCCAAATACCGAAAAGTCATCCATGAAAACCTCCATAGAATCCTCGATCATATCATGAAAAATTGCAACCATGCATCTCTAGAAGGTCGCCGGTGCATTACACAACCCAAAAGGCATCCGCCGGTAGGCGAACGTGCCGAAGGGGCAAGTAAAGGTAGTCTTCTCTTGATCCTCAGGAGCAATAGGAATTTGGAAGTACCCAGAGAACCCGTCTAAGAAACAGTAATACAACTTCCCTGACAGACGCTCCAACATCTGATCGATGAATGGAAGCAGGAAGTGATCCTTACGAGTAGCATCGTTGAGTTTGCGGTAATCAATGCAAACTCACCACCCAGTGACGGTACGGGTAGGAATTAGCTCATTCCTATCATTTGAGACTACAGTAATACCACCTTTCTTGGGTACTACCTGCACTGGACTCACCCACACAGAGTCAGAAATAGGATAAATCAACCCGGCATCCAACAACTTAATCACTTCTTTCTTCACCACGTCTTGCATATTTGGATTTAAACGCCTCTGATGCTATGCACAGGGTTTGTACTCGTCTTCCATCAGAATCTTGTGAGTACAAAAAGAAGGATTGATGCCCTTGATATCCATGATTTTCCACGCAATGGCTCTCTTATGAAGTCTCAGAACCTCGAGAAACTTACCGTATTATTCTTCGTTTTTCTGTTTCTTCATCCTGCCTGGATAAGGTACTGGTGGAGTGTAATCTTTGACTGGCTCTTGGACTTGTGCTGTACTTGCTGGGCGTAGCCTGGCTTGCACCTCATCCGGTGTGTCAGTCGGGACCGCTCTAGTGATCGGTGATGAGTCCGATATGTCGGGTCCTGTAGTCTTACCACTCCTGGTCATGACAGCATTCACATGCCCACGCGGGTTTGTCTCGGTATTGCCCGGAAGACCACCTGTAGGTCTTTCAGACATCATCTTCCCCAGCTGACCAACCTGATTCTCGATATTCTGAATCGAGGCTTTGTGACCCCTCATTTCCCCCTCGTGGGAAAGAAAATGATCCTCGCTCTGTTGGTATTGTTTTTCTGCTAACTGATTTGCACTCGAGGAGCTAGTAAGAAGCTGAGCCATCATATCCTCCAGCTTGGAACTAGATTGAGGGGCTTCCTGCTGGGAACTACTCCCAGTGCCCTGATTCTGATATGAATATGGACGCTGCTGGTAAGGTTGGTTGTATGGCTGGAACTGCTGACCCTGACCCTGCTGTGGCGCTGGAGCGCGCTGAGTAAATCCCATTGGGTTCTGAATACCCGTATTCGCTCGCCACCCAAAATTCAGGTGATTTCTCCATCCGGGATTATAGGTATTGTTGTAGGGATTGTTATGCGGCCTCACCTGAGTACTCACAAAATCCACTTCTTCGTGGCCTTCATACATGACTCCCTGAAAGCACCCACCAGGCTCATGTGACACTCCACACTGGTCACATCTCGAACCAGCCTGCGCGACTATATGGGACTTATCGAATTTCGCTGCAAGAGACGAGATTTGTTCAGTAATGCCTGTGTAGTCGTCCAAAGCGTGAACTCCGGGGCAAGGTGCTGATAATGATGTTGCCCTGCCTCTATCTCCTTCCCGACGCGAGCTAGACTTCAGCGCAACTTTTTCAATGATATCATAAGCCTCATTCAGTGTCTTCGTTCCTAGATCGCCTCCTGCATTCACGTCTAATCTCTCCTGCGTATGGCAGCTAAGCCCTTGATAGAGCGTCAAGACCAGCTGTCTCTTGGAGAAGCCATGATGTGGAACATCAATCAACAAATCTTTAAATCTCTCCCAAGCCGCATGCAACGACTCTCCCTCGTCCTGGCGAAAGGTCACAATTCGGTTTCTCAACTTGGTTGTTTTCTCAGGCGGATAGTATTTTTGCATGAATAACTCCACCAGCGCATTCCAAGTCCTGATGGACCCAGCTAGAAGTGACATAAGCCAAGCTCTAGCTTTGTCACGCAAGGAGAATGGAAACAACCTCAACCGAACTGCATCCTCCGAAACACCTCTAATCCTAAATGTCGAACAGACAGCGAGAAAAGCAGCAATATGTCTCCCGGGATCCTCATGCTCACGTCCGTCAAACTGCACCGAATTCTGCAGCATATTAATAATACTAGATTTAATTTCAAAAGTAGGTGCATCTATAGTGGGCTGTAGGATACTCGGCTCCAGGCCTGCCCCTCCGGGCTGATTTGATTCATTCAAAGGTTGCTCATCGTCTGCCATGATTGCGTTTCCTGCTTCCCCTAAGCCCTCGGCTTTAAATTTATAAAAGTGATTTATACTTCAACATCAAAACATACACGAAAGAGGCAAGTATACCCCGTCATATATGTAGTAAAGTATCGGTAAGAACCAAGTATCGATCCAAGGAAATAGGCGGAGGAATAATACTAGACCTTTGTCATCAAATTAACGGAATAAAGATAAGTTGTGTGATTTTATAAAAACTAAAGTAAGCATAAACGAATACTTATAAAAACATAATAGACTTCAAATATGAAAATAGATAAATAGCCTTGCTTTATACACAACCAAAGCATGTCAACAAGTCGGTTTTGTCACTAGAAACATTTGGTCAATTCTCCATTTTCAAGACAATTAGTATCCCTTTCGGGAATCCTAATATGACGACCATTCGGAAAGTTAAAACGATAAACACACTTTAACCACCTAAAATTGTTCTTTAACGTGCAATTGATAAATGTCTATGAAAATCTCTTAAAAATAAGTTAGTCATCCGTTAGGAGTTTTCTAACCTCACTTAATCAAGGAAACTGACATCGATAAACACAACGCAACCACCGAGACAAGCATAAACTAGATTAAATCACAACTGAGTTCATTTTACAAATCTTGCACATAAATTCACCAAGATAGCAATTTTGGCCTAAACTACTAACTAAGCTAACAATTCATGGCAAGAATTCATAACAACACCATTTAACCCGTTAAGGTCCTTACGTGATGGAAAGCTTTCTTGATTAACAATAATTACATTTTATTAAACCACTAACCATTTCTAGTATCATGGTGCACACATTTTAAACAAGTTAAACAAGTTAAGCATGTTAAAAGTTTACTAATACATGATTAATTAAGCTTCATCTTTCAACTATCTCAACTAACCAAATACTAATCATCCAACATAATTACTTATAATCAAGAAATCAACAACAATAACAAGGTTGCAAACTAATCATCAAAGATTAACATAGAAAACACTTCCAAGTGTCATTACAAACAAAATTAACATGCTAATGGTTATAATTAAGCAAGGGATTGTTGTGTTTTTGCCCAAAGGCTACAATAATACATAAACATTAATCTAAATGCTTGAAACATTAACAAAATTATGGAAAGATTAGAAAACCAAACCATAAACAAGCACTAGATTAAGAATCCGGAAGATAACAGAGCTAATCGGCACAATGTGGCTTGAATCCGGGTGAAAGCTAACGCCTCCGGAGCCTGAAAATCGCCTGAATTGCTCCCAAAATATCCATAGTTACTAGCAGAATGTTTCTGCATGTTTTTTATAACATTTTGCAATCGCACGGTCGTGCGCCTAAAGTGCACTACAGTTCACTTTTTGAATTATTTGAGTTACTATTCACCATACCGCATAACATCATCAGATCTTGACCAGATTTCGTAGCCGCACGACCGTTCCATTGGTGGCACGATCGTGCATCTCCGGGTAATGGTGGTACGTGCAGCTGCACTGATGGTGCATCTCCGGGTTGGTGCTAGTCTTCGGATACGCACGGTCGTTCGTCCAGTGGCAGGGTCGTTCATTGCCTAGAAGGCTTGCACGTTGGATCACACTGGCTGTGCATCACCGAGTAGAGCTTGGTCGCCGGATCCGCACGGTCGTTCCATGAGTTGCACGACCGTGCCAAATGCCCAGGTCAGAATCTTCACAGAATGTCCGCAGCTTTGTCATTTTGCTCGAAAAGTCCTCTTTTTCACTATCATCTTGTTTGGCATTATGTTTTAGGCCTGTAAAAAAAGTATACATGATTAAGTATCCAAATGACGGTTTTACGTCCGAAAACGCATAAAATGGGGGACTAAAATATGTGTAAATTGGTGAATATCAGTGTTACAATGCAATTCGAGTACAAGTGTTAGTGCATTGTGAGTGTTTGCAAGTAGAGAGAAAGAGTGTGCGAAAGATTGTGTGTGTTGGTATCTGCTCCGATCAATCCATTTTTAGTAAAATGAAAATAATAAACTACCCTATTAAACCGGGATGCTTCGAATATTCCTCAAGTGAACGTTGTAGTCCACGTCTTCCGGCTTCAACGTCTATAACCCAACTAATTTGCCCGAGTCTTGAGGAGGAGAAGTCCACTTGAACGTTGGAGACTTGCACCTTCTAATCTGCACGTGGTTAAATTAGTCACTACCAGGATATCGTATCAGGATGTTACCAATATCCTGATCCGGCATCCTGGACAATAAAACAAACAAAGTCAGAATATCAGTCAGGACATATGAGCAGAAAATCATCCATAACAGAAAGCATATGCTATTCTAACTCAGGCGTTAAGCAAGGATATATATCATCAGTTTGTCAGCTTCAAGACGTCAAAGCGGTTATGGGATGCATTGAAGACGAGAGGTCTAGGAAATGAAGAGTCACACCAATTGCGACATGATTTACTCAAGAAGGAGTTTGATGGCTTCACATGTATGGAAAAAGAATCTTTGGCAGATTTGACAAGTCGATATTATCACTTGCTGACTGAGTTGAATAATTATGGGGTAGCAACAACTCCAGCAGAGGTTGTCACAAAGTTTGCCGATGCACTGCCACCTCATTGGAATGGTTTCTTGGAAATCTTGAAATACAATGGCACTTTAGCTACGACAAACATCAATGATTTCATTCAGCTCTTGGAGAACAAAGACCAAGAAGAAATCAGGAAGGCAAAATGGATTCAAGTGCAACAAAATCCTGATATGTATTATGGTAACTATGGAGGTTCTAGCACTGTTGCAAGACCTGTTACACATGCTCCGCTACAAACGGCTTTTGTCTCAAGCACAGACTTGTATGGAAATTCAATACAGCCAGTTCCCCAGCAGCAAACCCAAAGGTCTTCTGTAGCAACTGATTTGTACGGAAATCCACTACCAGTTCAACAACAAGCTTGTTATGGAAGTACTTCATCTGCCGGTCAGCCATCTAATCCAAATACAGTTCGGCTCGACACTTCAAATTTCTTTAAAGTAAGTATTGAAGTAGCTAAGGATCATATGGAGCTATTAAACACATTGGTGAGCGCGTATTGTGGGTTAATAGCAGGTCAGATTGGAAACATCAATCTGACACAAGAAGATTATCAGCAGATCGATAAGGAGGAAATGGATATGATGGACATCAAGTGGGCTTTTGCTAGTGCGGTCAGGCGAGCTAAAGACTTCATGGAAAGGACTGGTAGAACCAGGTTGGAAAGCAAGAGAGATACCAAGTATGGGTTCGATAAACAATCAGTCAAGTACTTCAATTGTGGTGAACGAGGTCACTTCAAGAGAGAATGTACCAAACCAGCTCAACATGCGAACCAGAATCCTTTCAGGAATCAAGGCAACCAGCAGAATCAGAATCAAAACAGGAATAACGAATGTACGTTGATGCATGTGAACAACCCAAATCAAGCAGGAGCATCAAATGCCAACCAGGCTCTTGTGGTACAAGTCAATGAAGGTTGCGACTGGTCGATTCAATTGGGAATTGATGTTCAGGATAGAACAGCTTGTTTTGCTGAAGTTGTCAAGGATCTGAAACACACCAGTGGTGGAGAATCTTCCGCCAGTGGTGGAGAATCATCTGAAGATGAAGACAGTTCCGGATATAGTAGAACCTCAGATGAAGAATCCTCAACTTCAGGCGATGATCGTTTGGATGAAACGTCAAGTGTGTCAGTCGACGCAGATGTTGATGAATTGTTGGGAGAAGCTGCAGCAAGGAATGATAGAAGATCAATTCTGGAGGATAAAGCTGCTTATTCTTCTTCTTCTATTCATTCAGACTTTATGGCTAATGTCGGCAGTTCATCAAGTCAGGTATGTGTCGATAAACCAACTTCTAATAAATGTGAATGTGTTAGTTTAGGTGATAAATTGTCGGACTTGCAAAGCAAATATGATGATTTGCAAAGCAAGTATGACGTGACATATATCCACAATCAAAAGTTGATAGTGGATCTTTCGAAATGCAAAGAGGCTAACATGTTTTATGAAAACCATGAAAAAGATTTTAAAAAGGTGGTTGAAAATTTATGAAAAGATAAAACCGAGCTAACAAATATGGTTTCAAGAAAACAAACTGACGTAAACTGCTATATCAATCGTCTCGAGATTATGCAAAAAGAGTTAGCCTGTGTAAAGTGTGAAAGTGAGGCGATCCGGCTTAAGCTAGACAGTTATTCAAACTCAAGGTATTTGATGGATCACATCATTGACACACAGAAAGAGAAAAAGGATGTCACGTGCATTGGATACAAGAAATGTCCACCACCTGTTAGACAAAATTATGACGCAATGCCTGATGAGGAGGATAGAACTTATTTTGAGCAATCTGTTCCTTTAGACATTGAGGAATTTGCAACCGGACTTGGATACAAAAAT